>JABFYK010000010.1:0-33512 GCA_018849495.1 Termitomyces sp. T123_Mx157
ATAAGGGCAGGACATCGAGTCCGCCTAGTAAGGATTCGCCCAGTGTTGCTGAGCCCCCGAGTCAGCGGAACCTGACACTCCCTCTGCCAGCTGTGTGACTTAGCCACAGCCTCCAGAAGTTGCCCTCAAAGGCAGCAGCTTCACAAGCAGCCCCAGCACCTTGTTTTTCCATGGCCTCTCCAGAGTGGGCACAAAATTGTGTGTCATGTCTAGCACAGGGCTGTCCTTAGGTGGTGCATATGGCACAGCACTTTACTCTAGCAGGGTGATTGTGTCCTGTGAGCCATGGCTTGTTAGAGCAAAATCTTCCTTTCATTGCAGCAGTGTTTGTGGTCTGTCTAGACACTAATGTCTTCAGGGTGTAAAGGTTCTGGACCATCTCCAGTAGTTTCCAGACATGATCAGAAGTATATGGGTGGGTTTTTGTCAAGTCAGCAAGACCATGAGAGACCTGCACTCAGACCAGTTTATTGGGAGCTGCTCAGGCTATACACTTGAAGAGGTCCTTATCAAGTGTTTGGATGGAAGCATGTGATTAACTATATCACATCTGTCCTGCCATTACTGTCAGAGGCTCACTTGAGAAGCATTGAATCTATAAAACCTCCTGGATGAGGGCAATCATCCAAACTGGACCTTCCCCTTCTGCACAGGCCTTGCTCTGTTCATAGAGGTTTGCAGCAGTCCCAGTCTTATCCAGACCATCATGTTCCAAGTTGTCCAAGGCTGTGAGTATGACAAAACATGCAAGGGTTCCAGTATGCCACAGGTTTGGTGGCAGAGTTAAGCAGTGAGGTGAGGGGATCAAAGACATAGGGCTTCAGTCTGAGCAGGGAAAGATGGATTCTGAGATCTTTCAACCATTTGGTAAAGTTGGTGGTGGAAGAGTTTCTGTTGAATTTCTCATGCTTCCAGTCAGCTCCATGGAGGAAGATCACTTGGATAGAAGGGGTGGTGGCTGGCATCTTGGGAGTAGGCGGCATAAACAAGGCTAGGTAGGCATGAGGGTTCTCATTCTGAGAGCAAAAATGATCTTATCTATTCAAATCAGGACCAGACAAGAGGCGGCACAGATGCCCCTGGTTGGAGACAAGAAACAGAGGGCAACTCCGTATAGCACAATCGACGCTGTTTCACAAGGCAAGTGTTCCAACAAGCAGTGGTACTTCATCAAGCATTCCACTCAGCAGCAGCCCATAAGCTGTTGGAATGGGTACAGACAATGCAACAGGTGATGTACACCTAGATCAATACACATAAGTATAATCCTCAGTTGTGTATGAACCAAACTGTATTGTAAGTACCTAGATCAATACACGTAAGTAGAATCTAGGTATGATTTATGGTAAGTATTCGTGCGTGTAGCAGATTGTGTGCAACGTACCCTCAGTTGTGTATGAACCAAACTGAGGGTACCCTGTAAATGTTCGAGTATAAGTATGTGTACAGACAAAGCAGAATGGTAGCCAGTTCGGTGCCCTGAGGACCATTGTTCGTGTATCACACTGGTCACATCTATGACCTCACTAGTTCCTAACATCATATCGCGAGCAGATTTTGAACCGTCGGTTTGAAGGAGAGCGCCGTACAATCAAGAGATCTGAAAGGAACGTAAGAACAAAGAGTGTCGCATGGAACATAACATTGATCAGCAGGTATTGTGTAGCTAAAAAAAAATATGCCCAGGGGCCCCCAGGATAATTGCGGTTATCGATATAGATATCCTGGACTGTCTTGGCTTGGACTAGACGACCATGAAAAGAGTCGCGATGAATATTAGGGGGGTAGTGTATGCAAGCAAGTAACGCGATTGAGAGCGTTCATCTCGCGTCTTCCACAGAAAAGAGACACAGGAGGCATACAGGACGAGTTGAGCACCTGCAAGTAGCTTGTCAGTCACGTAAGATAAGGGTTTGTCAGACTATAACACGTTCCCATCACCTGTTCCACACACAAAGTCGCCAGCCACGAAAGTCGGTTCCAAAAATGTCCTTGAACGACTCGTCTGGTCCGCAGTACGACATGACGATCGAGGTGTCTGTCAACGGAGACTCCGACGCTGTCAAAGATTGTTGTGAAGACTCGGGGGAGATGATGGGATTGAGTATACCAGTCATTTTGAGGAACTTTAGAAGGGCTTTATACAAACCGCGCTCGCCCGAGAGCCGCAGCTCGAGCCCGAGTCTGGACAATCAAAGTGGCAGGAACACTAAGTCTATTCCTCTCGAAAGGCGGCTTCATATCAAAGGAACTTACCCGGGAAATTAATGATGTAAAAGGACTAGAGATAACTTGACCTTGGCAGTGACATCTGTACATTCTTTAATGACAGATACTTCAGGGGGCTGAGTAACCAGCCGATGGGTTGAAGAGAAGAACGAAGGATCAAGTGAAGCGGACTTATGCAGATGGGTGTGCTCGAAATGGACCAATCTTCGTTCCAGAACCCTGATCACAAAATCTTGAACCGTTGAATCCAAGCTAGAGTTAGGGCAGGCCAAGACAAGCTAGACCGAGTTTCGGAAAGGCAAGCTGCAACATATTTAACACTTCACAAAGCTGTGGTTGCATTATATCCCCTTTGTGGTGTTACAGGCGCGAAAAGCCGGAAGGCTAGAGAGCTTGCTGCAATGGCCTGAGTCCCCATGTCAAAGTGTGCTGTACAGTTACGAGGACTTGAATGACGCTTTCGACAGCTCCTTTCCGAGATCACTCTAATCTATCTAGACATCTGCATTATTGGCAACTCTAAAGTCGGCCACGATTTATTGCTTATCCAAATGATTTCTTTCCTTTGGGATGATGTATCCCATGGATGACATATACGGACAGTTGACTTCGTGGAAGGCATGGAAGCAATCATGATTGCCTCAAAGCCCATATATCCTCCGTGGGAAGACTCGGAGTTGTTTGGACAACTATAGAAAGAATATCTCAAGATCATTGCCTCTTGGTAGGGCTTAGAAGTAGCTCATGCTTATCAGATGGAGACAGGCGATTGTAATCGATGAGGAGGTTGGTGCGTTATCGTACGGCTGAATACGGGAAAGAATATAAAGTCGCCAAAAACAAGAAGAATGACCACAGCGACTTGTGTTTGTTTGTTTGAGACATGTAGCCGGCGTGGCTGATATTCACTTTCATTTCTCTTCCCAACGGAACTGTCGACCATCGCTTTCGACTGATAACACTCGTTTACACCCATAACCCTATACTTCCGCCGGCCACAGCAGTACTGATCACCGATACGCGGTCCAATCTCGTCCTAGTTTGTTGTGGCAGCCTCGAGGCAGAATCAAACAACTTCGTGGCTCAATATCAACAACACGGCTTTGCCTGCTGCCTTTAGCTTCCTTCATCCATTCACAGCTGGTTTTTTTACCTTTCTTTGTCCCTCCATCGTCGCTGTGGTCAAAATCCTTCCTCCTGCCGACTTGGAGGTCTCACGCGTCAAACCGAACAAGAATTTTTGACTTGCTCTAACCGCAACGCAGCCCTTCCTTTTGCCGATAGCAATACAGGTCCCATCGAGTCGACCTCATTGCTGCAAGTCAAGCCCTATCATACACCATCGATCACCGGCCACCACAACACCATAATCAGCAACATGATCATCGACAGTCATCACTCAATTCGTCGTCCTGCAAACCGCACTGAACAAGCGGGCCCATGGAGCGTGAGTGTTGCAGAAACGCCACACGACCCATACTCCTACAGTATTTACATAAAGAGTGAGTCTATTTCCCCGTTTCGAGTTTCATCCCTGATCTTCTTGGTCCTATCACTACATTCATACTATCCTTCTTGCCCACCGTATGATCATATTTGCTTCACGTACTCAACTTTGTCTGTACTCTCCTTTCAGCTCCGAACCACAACCTCACCCTCACCCGGACGGTCAAAGAAATCGTTGAACTTGATCGCAAGCTTCGCGAGTCCCATCCTGGTGTCAAAGTTCCTGAGTTTCCCATTGGCATGCAATCACTCCCTCCGTCTCCGCCGAAACGCAAGTCAACTTTTTTGAACACTCTGTCTCGCCTCGCATCCCCTTCATCTGTGAAGACCAGCCGTCGTAGCGCTAACGCGAGCGTCAGCCCTTCGACTCTCCCTACACCTTTGACTTCTCCATCAGGAGAGCTCAACGACCCTTTCACTAACTTCAACACCACGGTCTTGGAACCTGTTCCCCCTGTTTCCCCGTCTGCTAACAGTACAGGTCTTGCATCTTACCTAACTACAATCTCGAACACAGCGGGTCTTCGTAGTGCTCGAGTTTGGAAACGCTTTGTCAGAGTTCGGACTGACGACTTGGAGAGTGTTCGCGTTGAGCGTGCGATCAAGAGGGTACGGTCGGATCTTGCTGCTCATTCGGGGGGTCTGGCGAAGGAGAAGGAGAATACACACAAGAGTACCACTACGGCCGATCCCATCGTGGCCCCAAGCGAGACAAGAGCCGTCCTCGAGGAGCAAGTCAACGGAAGTGAAGTCCATCAGGCCGTCGATCAGGCCCAGACTACCAAAGAAGTCGACATGGCTCCAGCCGAAGACACCGAGTCTGCGCCTCATAGTAACAGCGTCACGGATGTCCCAGCGGAGATCCCATCGCTGACCGATTCACCGGACTCCGACCCCGTACAACCTGTTGGGGAAGTCGCCGGGAACGTCGAAGCCATCCCCGATCTTGCTGAAGAGGTTTCGACTCCCGTGGCAACCGAGGCACCTGCTCGTATCCCACGCTCTCACTCTGTTGACTTTGACAAGTCTCGCATGTCTCGTGTCTTCACCAATTCCGCCCCCAGTCATGACGGCACCTCTTCACAAACAGGCGATGAGTCTTCGGCGTCTACAACTGGTGGAAGTGTTCGTTGTTCCAAGCGAAAGAAACGTTCAAGGTCTACGATGCCCAAAGAGCCCCGGAAGTCGCAGAGGAAAGTGGTCATTGATGACTTCGAGATGTTGAGGGTCCTTGGAAAGGGTTGTGCAGGCAAAGTCTTGCTTGTCAGGCGTAAGACAACGTCAGACCTGTATGCATTGAAGGCCATTACCAAGAGACATGTGTTGGCTCATCAGGAGCTGCAGCATACGCTTACGGAGCAGGCAGTGTTGAAGAGGATGTCGGCCGATTCGAAAGATCCTTTTGTTGTGAAGCTGTGGTGGAGTTTTCATGATAAAGAGAATTTGTTCCTAGTCATGGTGCGTGCCTCTGAGTCTAAGTGTCGAATAAAGTTCACTATCTATCACTTTTACAGGATTTCCACCCTGGAGGTGACTTGGCCACGCAACTCGCACGATGGGGACGCCTGGGTCGTGATCGTGCTCGTTTCTATGCTGCGGAGATTGTTGAAGGCTGTGAGGGCCTTCATGCTGCCGGCGTCATCTACCGTGATCTCAAGCCCGAGAATATCCTTATTGGTTCCGACGGTCATATAGTCCTCACTGATTTTGGCCTGTCGAAGGAATTCCCGAGGAAAGCTAATCAAACAGCCAACTCGACACCTTATGGATCGCGGGAGTTCTACTCCTCAGTCCCCGGTTCTCCTCAGCCAGCTACTCCGCCGTGGATGAGGATTGATGCCGCGGGTGATCTTGCCATTGGATGGCCCGGGCAAGTAGCTGGACACACCGACCAAACGACGACGTTCTGTGGCACTGCGGAGTATCTTGCTCCCGAGGTGATCCAAGGATTGCCATACAGTTACGAAGTCGATTGGTGGAGTTTTGGGACAATGCTTTACGAGATGTTGACGGGCATCGTGAGTTTAAAACCCCTCCTATCAATGAGACAAAGAGTGATCAAGTGGGGTTTGTGTTGTTTTGTAGACACCGTTTTGGGCGAACAATCACTCAGACATGTATGTTCGAGTCTTGCAGGATGAGCTGCAGTTTCCAGAGGATCGAGCACTTGATCAAGACACAAAGAGTCTAATTCGTGGGGTAGGTTGTCAATCCTATCAGAATGGTGACCGGCTGTTTACCTTGACTTTTCTAGCTCCTTCAAAGAAATCCTGCCCTCAGAATATGTGAACCCCGGATAAAGAAGCATCCTTATTTCTCAATGATGTATGATTCATTCTTCGGCATACCTTGATGTTTCTCATTTAAATTCATAGAGATTGGTCTCATGTGTACTATAAACGCTATATACGTATGTTCTTTGATGTCACTTTTGGTTCCGACGTAGATGCTCAAATCACTCATCTCTACAGCCCCGTATATCCCGCCCATTGATCCGGCTAATGCAGGCGACACACAGAATTTCGACGACACCTTCCTTGACATGGAGCCTGTTCTTGACGAATATACTGATGACCAGATCGATACGGATCAGGAACCGGAGCACCCGGACACAGATCGCACTGACGACGAATCTAGCACTACCCCCTCCCAGTCCCGCAGCTCCTCTATTCGCCCACAACAAAAGGTGGTCCTCGAAGACGCTGTAGATGTCTTTGACGGCTACTCATTCAAGGGTCGTCACTCTTTGCTTCTTGATGATGACGATGATGGAGACAGTAGTGGCTCGCAAGGGGACAGCGAAGAGGGCGAAGACGAAGATGAGAACGAAGATATAATCCCGATTCTCGAGCCTATTGATACGACACCTGCGCTTGATAACGTTGTTTCAGAGGATATCAATGCTGAGGTTCAAGAACCAAAGACTCCTGAAGCTCGTCCTGCCATTATTCCAGAGAATATCACTGAAAATATTCCCGCGTTGCCACCAAAGGAGATACCTTCGTCTCCAATCCCATCTCAGACCGAGACCTTGACAGTGGTTCCTACGCCAGAAGAACAATCCAAATTAGCCGAAGAGCCAAAATTAGTTGAGGAGCTCGAGCAATTGGAGGAATTTAAACCAGTAGAGGAGCCCAGACCCCGGAAGAGCAAGGAACTGCCTACACTTGGACCCGAAGAGGACACCCCCCCTGCAATACCGGAGAAAGAGGGCAAGGAAGCCAAAGAAATCAAGACGAAATCCGCGTTGATGACCAACGGTGTAGCCGTGCGTAGCATCGCCAGACTCGGCGGTAGAAGTCGTAGAGAAAAATCTGGTGTCCCCGCGTTGGATCGCTACCTCTCCGATGGCGGCGACGAAACCGAGGTCACAGAGCGTGAGGATGATGAGGATGATGACTGGGATTTTATTGAGGCTGTCGATGGTGAAGACCGTAACGGAGCTAAGGGAACCAGTCTATTCGCTCGTGGCGTGGTCGACAGATACAGGCTGGCTGTGTTCAGGATAGCGTCTACAACACCATCTCAACAACGCTCTGGGCCACGATCGTTCTCAGGCATGTCGAAGAACTCGGAAACAACTCCCTCGGAGCCTGCGGATTCGCCCAGTCCCTCTCAACGACGTGGACGGGCACCGCTCAACTTTCGCAAACATCCTGGACAGTTCTTGCGCGCCAAGTCTCCTGGTGTTCCACCTTCGACATTTTCCTCCAAGTCAAGTGGGACTACTAAATCCTTTGCTTCCGTCTCCAACACCCTCTCTGGAGCATCGTCAACAGGAGGATTACTGACACCATCCCCGTCGACTTCTCATTCGCTCAAATCGAAAGAGTCGGCGCTGTCCGTTGGCGAACAGAGCTTGTCCTCGGACCAATCAGGCCCTGGCGAAAGCACTGCAGAGGCTCCAGGGGAGATGATCAGAAGCCGGCCTCTCGTGGGAGAGCTAGAAAAACAGAAAAACAAGAAGCTCAAGAAGTACAAGGAAAACGCAGAGAAGGTGTTCTCCCTTTTCTCATCACCTCGCCAGCAGTTATGATCGAGTCTGTTCTCACATTGCATTTGCTCTAAATTTTTCTTTCTTCTCGATCCATTACGTACATGGGTTCATTGGACAATCAAGTACGAAAATCAAATTTTCTGATTGCAATCGTCAAGACCAGACTATCATATGCTTTCGAACTATTTTATTGCCATTTATCCCATCGGCCACACTCCCTTCCCCTTCCATTCTCCATCATATCATCTACACGCATACTTTTCTCTCGTCCATAGTTGGCCGTATGGTGTGCTTACGCACCGTCAACTCATTACCACACATCTCCTGTCCTTACTTATACCACAATGTTTTGTTGTCGCAGAACAACCCACTAGATCGCTCCTTCTAATGTCTTATTTTTATGGAACGTCCTTCGTATTAAGTACGAATCGCCGTGAAGATGGGTTTCAGGTGTTTCCCCTGCGTCATTCATCATCTGTCTTTAACAGGTTCTGTTTGGAGTGTGGTTACTGACCCGTCTTTCTCCTCAAACCTCAACCCTTCGAGTCCCTTATCTTCTTTGATCATGTCGATTGAACATGCCATTGGGAAGGCATGTAGAATCACAATAACCGTTTGACGCTGTTTACTATGCTGTTCTGGAAGGCCGGCCGCGTGAAACTGCCGTAGAGATGGATGGATGATGCGAAGCTTATGTGCCTTACTTGCTGATCATGACTTGTATGCTATTTCGGCATTGCCTCAAGGCATAGTTACAGCTTTGGGGAGCCTATCAAAACCAGGCCCGTGCTCTTGGGCATTGGGCGCTGTTCCTTAACTGTTTCTACCCGGTCGCACTTGACCTCTAGCTCTTCCTAATATCTGACGCCCGCAACATTCTTGACATATTACCATGCCTCGCGAGAACAGCTTTTCTGACTCTGAGGGCCGGTCATTAACGCCAGACCTTGATGAAATTGACGAGGGCCCAACTTCCCCGGTCTCGATGAGTGTGAACGCACACACTCCGACATACTCCATCCCTCACGTACCAAGAGTCTGGTCTCCTTCAAAGCGTTCTGTGCTTTCAAAAATTAAATCGGGGTCCCCAGCAACACAGAAGACCGGACCTTGGCCGGGGAATGGCAAAATACAGACACCCATTGAAAGATTCCGTGTAGCCGTGCGCAAGGTTATGGCGCTCCACCGAGGCACCTCGTATCTCTTGAGCAACGTGGGGAATGTAGGTGCAGAGCCTGGTGTGAACCCACGACACGCATCTGCAAACCTTCTCTATGGTCATATACGCCAGGACTGTATGATCGAAGTCATCGACTATTCCGCTGTACGCAGCAGCTTTCGTCGCATGACTAACAAGGATTTTGTCAATTTTCTGAATGACCCCCTTGCGAGCGAGAGGGAGCGGTGGGCAAAGGTGAGATGGATAAATATCGGTGGATTGAGCTGGGATGTCCTCAGAGCCGTTTCGATCGAATATGGTGCGTAGTATAGTAAATTTGAACGTATATGGAAAATAATGTGTATCCTTTGAAAGACCTTCACCCACTCGCTCTTGAGGATATCTTTCACACTCGGAGCCAAACCCGTTCTAAGGCTGATTACTACACTAAGCACCTTTTCCTACGTGTCCTCTGCCATGAGCTTGGACAGAAAGATGGACTTGTCCATACTGAATCTATAGCTTTTGATTCTATGTCAATGCATGGCCCTCGCTCCGATTCTCCCTCTGCAATGAGCGAACCTGACATCTTGGAGAAGGAGGCCATGAGAGAAAAGGACGATGATACGATGTACGATAGTGTCAGTGGAACCATGTCGAGAAAAGAGAAGAAACGGGGTCGCTTTTTCCCCTTCATCCGTGCTACCACACAAGATTTGGAAGGCAATCTAGCCAACGTAGCTAGTTCCAGAACAAGCTTGGGCAAGCTCAAAAGTGGGGTGAGGGCGCATTTTATCCGTGAGTCATCGATCTGTGGCTTATTCGCATGTAGGCTGCCGCCAAGCGTCGAAAGCAAGCCAAAAATAACATCACCCTCAATGCGCTGAAGCAGGTTTGTGTTCTAGTGTCCATGTTGAATCTCAAGGCTTAGGGATGCTACAGGGCGACAGAGTGAACGTCAATGTCTCCCCAATGTTCATTTTCCTACTTCGAAATGGTATGTTATCTTCATCGGATTCCCTTTGTCGTAAATTTGACACACAAGTGCAGGAACTGTGATCTCCATCCACACGGTCCCCAACCTAGAGCTCACTTCTCCAATCAGTGCAAGACTTGGCCAACGAGATACTGGCCTGCGGAATTCTGCAGACCCCTCGCTCCTCGTTCACGCCTTACTAGATCTTAGTGTGTATCTGATCTTTTGCGTTTTCCAAATGATGACTTAACGTTGACAAGTCGTCGATAATGCACTCGAGGTCATTGACGAGTTTCATACCAAAATCAACAAATTTGAGCGTGCCATTCTACTGAAGCCCAATGTGCAGACCGTTCAATATCGTACGTTCTTTCCAAACTCTTTGAGAATAACACAGCTCACATAGGCTTTTTACTGTGTTAAGTTCATATCCTTTCTGGTGACCTTATTATGTACAAACGCACGATGGAACCCATCAGAACCTTGATCTACGGTTTAAGAAGATACGACCTCGACAGATGCCAGGCTTTAATCGATATGTCAGATCCAGCAAATGCTCAGGTCAAGGTTGTCGGTTTCATGAGCCACAAGTCCAAAATATACTTGGTACGTATCTTACGGCTTCTCGCTGCAAGTGCGATTTATATTAAAGAGACACGCTGAAACCAGGCTGATGTCTTCGACCATACGGAGTATATATTGAGCAGTCTTGACATGTTTGCGGCGATCGCGGAAAATCTTATTGGATATGCCTTCAATGTGAGAGAAACGTGTGTTCGTGATATGAAAACTGACGTATTCCTCCGTTTAGCTCGCTTCATATGAGA
This sequence comes from Termitomyces sp. T123_Mx157, assembly GCA_018849495.1. NCBI lineage: Eukaryota > Fungi > Basidiomycota > Agaricomycetes > Agaricales > Lyophyllaceae > Termitomyces > Termitomyces sp. T123_Mx157. The sequence continues at coordinate 10,695 of JABFYK010000010.1, forward strand.
TGAATCAAGTCATGTAAGATATATCGTTATTCCACGTTTCCAGTTGCTCAACAGCTATGATATGTTTCTACTAGGCGCCGCCTGACCTTGGCAACAATTATCTTCCTGCCCCTTACATTATTAACAGGATACTTCGTATGTTCAACATCTGTCACTCTTGATCGATCACTTATATCTGTTTACTAGGGTATGAACTTCTCGTCCTTTTGGGCGGTGAACCAGCACTCCGACCTATTGTGAGCTTTCTCGTTCACCTACTTTACATGCCTGATCTCAATACCGTAGTTTCTGGGAAATCGCTTTGCCGGTCATGGCTGTTGTCATACCCCTGTTTTTGTGGTCCGATATCAAGGAAGTGTTTCGCTATATGAACAAAAAAATGGCCACTAAGGAAGCTGTGAAGGTATATTAGTTTCATTCAGCTTTTTTTACTTGTCATCATCAGTGACTGATTACTCCATTTATGTAGACAATCAAGCAATCTTGAATACAACCATTTGAACTCTAAACTTTTGTGTTTGCTCTAGCAGAGTTCTAGCAGGCTTTAGAACTTTGTCATGATTTTTACGATTCAATCCTCTTCACGGGGTATTCTTTGGAAGTTTTGGGATATGTTGAAGACTTGGGATTCATTTACTCCGTATTTATGCTACTTGGCAATTGTATTGCACTACCTCACCTTATATCATAAAATTATGCAATATTACTTTGCTCTTACGCCGTCTCAGTGAATGTTGGATTTCGTCTCCTGCGAGCCCTGAGCCAGCTACGGTTACGGTGGCTTGGAGCCCGACTGAACGCCGACGGTTTTCATTTGATCCTTTCTCTCATGTTCCGGTTCCTGGTGGTCCTTTTACTGTCTTTATACGTCTTTGCAAACACGGAGATTATCAACTTCCACGTTTCTGAGTCTCACAACAATGAAATCCTCTTCACAAACGACTGGTGAGGGACAGTAATGTATGCAACTCTCTCGTTCACACACATGAACACTAGGCCGAGACTGAACCATAGCCACAACGAACGCGAATGGACTGTGCTCCCTGCACCTTTCGGAACGCCTCTACAGGAAGTATGCAATTCTGACATGGTCGACTATCCTTGTCCTTACGAACTTTGGCTGGTACTCGATCTGACGCGTGTTTGGAACACGTATTCCACCTTCACGCTGCGACTGTCATGGCCGGCATCCGTGAGTCTCAAATATTCTTCGAGACGTACTCGAACCACTCATATCGTGCTGCGCCCTTCACGCCTCAGTATCCAGCTGACTTCTCTCTAGAAATATTCAATTCTGAGAGCCTCTCAGCTCATTTTGAACCTCGCCTCAACCTCGACCTCAACCGCGACTCACTAACAACACACTACACTCGTTTGCGCTACGCTCGCATTCGTCTCGTTGACATCGGCGTCCTGACGCCATCACCGACATCTCAAATTGTCTCCCCAAAACCAACTCCGATCCCGTTCATTTTATACCTTGAGCCTCTCTATTTTGGCATCCTACCTCCTTCGGTTGTGCCGATCTTGGCATACATTTTTGTCGTGTCCATAGTGGCTTGCGTGATTATGTCGCCTCTGATCAAGCACCTCGAGAAGATAGCCTCACAGGCAAAGAAGGAGTTGTCTTCAGACGCGAATTATAAACACGATTGATCCTCGTTCACCCCTTTCCTTTCGTTCCCAAGCCAATCTAAATTGACATTTCATGACGGTGTCACCGCCAAAAGGGAACGTTCAATGTGTTACCTAAGCCATACGACAACCTCCCGTAGACAAAGTCGGAAGTACCAATAGATCGCAACCAGTGCTGCCACAAGCCCATGGGTAATATTCTTGGAGAACACGAGATTTGAGTGTGATCCAAATTAAGCATTCCAGGCGAGCGAACGTTTTCGTCGCTCGCCGCCAGATCGAAAATCGCTAGAAAGCTTCATAGACCCCCGTGAGCAGTTTTTGACCCGCCCACCACGCACTCAACACGGCATCGAACAGACTGCGCAGTAAGACGGTGACGGACTCGAAGGGGACTGTTCGATGCCGGAACCGACGGTGGTAGTCGGTCCTGGGCGTGCTCAGTCCACCCGCCCGTCGCAGCTCACAGGAAACCCCCCATAGATTAGGTTCGAGGCGAAGTAACCTAAGGTTCCTTGCCCAAACCCTCAGCAACGTACATTGTGGACCTAACTACATGGGTATATTGTTACTGTAACCAATAGATCGCGACCAGTGCTGCCGCAAGCCCATAGAGCTGTTTATTGATTGGTTCACATCAAACAATCATTCTGACGAATCCACGCATCAAAACGTGGACGAGTATAGACTATTGTGAACAAAATTGAAAGCAACGTTCAGCCCAAAGACGACGTGATTCCACTGCGATGTCGGCAATCCTGTCGAAACCTCTCAAGGCTGGATAGAATAAAATTAGGGGGAAGCACGATGCGTCTTGATAGAAAAAACTAATATTTAGCATCACAAACTCTCTAATCCCGCATCGCGTCCAACAAGATGCCCACATCCAACTTCATGTCCACCCATTGCGACATCAGACCCCGCAAGACACAAAACAGGAGGACCAACACAACTCCTCTCACTCCTCACAAAAACATCTTCCTCCTCCCCCGGAATCATATCCATCAGGCCCTCGTGTCCCTCCCTCACCTCTGCCCAGGGCTGCTCACCGTCTCGTCCTCCCTGATCCCTAAACACAAAAAATCTAGGCCGCGATACGCCCTCCGCTTGCTTCCCCTTACTCTCCACAGGCCTCCGCATGAATGTCGTTCCCATCCTCCCTCTAATCTCCCACAAAACCCTCAACCCATCATACCACCCCTTCTCAAACTCAGCCTTGATCCGCACACGCGCCTCGGGGCTTATCGGTACCATACCCGTCCCGGGGGTTGGAAACAACGATATGGACTTGAGACTCGGGAGCGGAGGGACAACGTGTACTTTGGGCAGCGGCAGAGCGGGATTGTGGTCCCGGTTGTTCTGAATTGGTACGGAAGACGTTGATGATGATGAAGACACAGCACCACGACGTCTTGATCCCTCGGGAGATGGCTTCTTCGCGGGCCCCGCACGAGGCGGGGACGTTGTCACCCCACGCAGAGTGATTGTCGCCGTCGCCAGCCCACGTCTCCCTCGTTTCGGTCGTTTCGGTTCGTAGGATTGCGTCTCTTGTTCTTCCTCAACACGCGCCTGCGATTCATCCTCGTCTCTTCTCAAACTCCTGCGGTAAAAGTTCTCATACCATGTCCTCAGTTCCTTCTCTCTTTCTCTCGCTCTTTTCACGCCTGCCATTACGAGTCTCCTTCCGAGTGCGGACCACCACTCGAGTTCGGATCCCAGAGCCTGTGAAGAGGCGCCCCAGGCGCGTAGGAGATTTGTGCATCCGTCGAGCACGAGGTGCTTGAGACATGTATAGTGCATGAGCAGCTTTTCGATATCAGTCTCAGAGACGTTGCATGTGGCTACGTCCAGAAAATCCAGATTTGGCGGGGGAGGGGCCGTGTTGGTGTCAGTCGAGGTCGGTGGGACAGTGGGGTGAAGGTATGCTACGGTGAGAGGCTGGATGATGGGGCGGGCGGGAATACGGATTCTGAGGGATGTGAGTGATGCGTGGGACGCGGGAGAGTGGATGAGCATGGAGAGGTGGAGAGCGAGGCGGAAGAAGACGATGGGTTGGGCGAAGCGGGGGGATGGGTCGCCGGGGTCTGGTGTGAATGTGTCTTGGACGATGGAGAGCGTAGGTAAACCTTTGGGCCAGGTAGAGAGCGCGAGCAGGGTCGAGTCAAAGTAGGATCCCTGAGACATTGAGGAATTAGCTTATGATAGACGCGCATTTGAAGAAGTGTACCTTGTGGAATTGGTAGTACGTAGCCTTCCTAACGCTTTATAAGGTTCTATGAGTCAGAAAATCAAGGACAGTTGCTCCCAGAACTCACTAGGGTCGAAACCTCAACGACAAGCACTCCAAGTTATGCATCGGAGGCCTGAACATTTCCTCCAGAAGCTCAGGAGAGAAATTGCTCGGACCAATCCAGACAATTAGAGTCCTCAAGCTGGGAAGGAGCCTCAGGAGATTTGTAAAAACATCTGCGTCGATGTTCCAAGTCTCCACTGACAAGTGGTAGACCAGATGCGAGGCGTCAGAGGTACTTGCATTCTGGGCGAGACCCGCTCGAATGCGTCGGTACAGCCGGGGTACAGTCTCGGGTTGTCTGATGCGGATGGAGTGAAAAAGACGATCTACCGAAATTCCCGCGTATGGCAGACATCTGGTTAGCGCGAGTACAGTCTGTTGGTCGGTCACATAATCCAATATGCAGTTGTACAATTCAGGCGGAAGATGTGCCAAGTGTGCTGACATGAACGCACTGGTCAAAATACGTGGGTATTGTGCGTACTACATCTACATATAGGTATTCTATCAATGAAGGAAAAAAATACTCCTCCCCTGCTCATCGAATGCATTACTAGCCGCAAACTACTTTCTATGTGTTCGAACGTTCAGTAATCGGTCCAAAAGCAGACTTACAGGTATACGCACGCCCTTCCGAAGGTGTTATTTATTTCAGCGCGGAGTATATTGTTTGTAATGCGCTACGGTATTCATAACGCACCATGGACGCCGATTAGGCTGCCCAAAAACCTGTGTTAGGTTGGGAGTTGTAAGACAACGTTGCTTGATATCAACCTATCCCACACCTTGGGAAATCTTGTAGAATTCTGGAGAAACGTCTGTTAAAAACATATTAAGTGATTTCTGATTAGTGTTTCTGTATAAAGTCCCAAAACAATTTCCCAATTAGAAAATTTTCCAAGGAGTTTCCAGAGAAATACTTGTTGGAAATCATATAACTTGTTTTTGAAAGGTGTTTCTTCAGAATTCTACAAGATTTCCTCAAGTGCTATAGGGTCAGTGATGGGCCATGTATGATCACTCTATATCAGGTTGTTGTCCAGCTTAGAGTGGTTGACCTATATCTTATAGGTTTATCATAAACAATGGGCTATAAAAAGGGTAGCATTTCAAGGAGGGAGACAAGCAATCTACAGACCACAGCTCAGAGATACCCCAGGGAGCAGATCTCTTAGGCTTACAACTTCATTAGTTGTTTCAGGTTTTAGTAATAATACTATTTGAGCCTTTTCTATTAGCATGAGACCATCTCAAGCAAAAGAATAAATCATCATAAAAATTATCTATACCATTGTTACATTTATGTGAGCTTGTGTGTAACTAAGCCTCCAAACTTTTGTGAAAACAAAGTTCTGTCTGTTGATCTGATGAATTGATGGCATCAAAACTTATATTTCACATCAATATTGCTGACCAGTCCTGAATACAATCCTGAGCAAGCTGCTATGAAGATAGGATGAGCAACAGGTGTGCTGGGCACCTCTCCTCCTCTGGCACCCCTCTCACATCTGTAAGGGAATGCTCAACAATGTGGGATAATCCTATCCTGCAAGGCCAAGTGCTAAAAAACAAGCAAGAGTCTAATAAGCACTAATGCAGGCTAGAGTCAAGTGAGGGTTGAGGCAGAGGCCAAAGGGAGTCAGACATCACTAAGGGAGCTTACAGTTGGTGTGGTGAATATACCTGGGAAACACTGCTATTGTTTGGTCTGAGGATATTCTACTCTGCAGATCATCCTATATACTACATAGCTAGAAATGATGACTAACATAACTACTTCATCTGTCAGTGGTATGTATGGAAGCTGAGCTAACAATTAATCTATACTGAGTAAGGTCCAAGCATGTGATTCATGGAAGGTGACTAATGGGGACAGAAGGGTATAGGGCATGACAGGCAGTATGTCAGATGAGCTAGAATGGTGGATCATCCTTGGAACAAGCCTGGAATAGAGTCAAACAGTTCTAGGGGGGCCATCTCCTTACAACATCACAATACATTTGGAAAATTAGCAAGCCTGCCCTGTAAGTTCCCCAGATCTCTTCTGACATTACAGTCAAAGTTCTTTCCAAATCCTCCTCCCCTACTGCCCTCAATGTATTGATTGCCCTTGCCCCCACTGGGACCAACTGCAGGAAAGCTTAAAAAGGAGCATCAGCCATATGAAGAACATTAGCAATATCCTGAAATTTGGCAACAGGTAATAGAGCAGCTTGCTTTATCAGAGGCTTGTAAACAGGCAGATAATCCTCAAGATGTAGTGCCCAATTCTATTTTGCATCCAAAGGATATGGCAGGTCAGCAATGAAGCATAAAGGTGGCTATGGGACTGGAGGATCAATACACACAAATGAGCTCTACAAAGGTATGTATTCAGGTAGGTGATCATGACTATGTATAAGCATACACTTACCCACAAACATCAGCAACAGCTTTGAGACCTTGGCCTTGCTGCCCAGCCTGATTGAGCAGTTGAATGGTCACAGATATTGGTGGGTGATAAGGAAAATTTTTTTATTGTTGTAAGTTTCACTTATGTTCATGACATGATACTGATATTTTTCATTCATCTTCAAATACTAGGCACATGACAATGTTCCACTTTTGAAGCAGTTTCACAATTACTGGGAAACAGATAAATTGCCAAGCAGTATTTTAAGAACAAATGCAAAACATATTACCAAATTGGTTGGATGGAAGTACCCAAGAAATATGGCCTTCTGAAAGAAACCTCAACAAAGCAAATTTGATCTGGTTCAAAGATCAAGCATGCCCATGCTAACCAGGCTGCAAGGGCTGCGGCTGCTAAGCAGTCTTATAGAAGGAGATAGAGGATGAGCAGGATGAGCAGGATGAGCAGGATGAGCAGGATGCAGATGAGGATGTTGACATAGAGGATTATGAGCCATATGTCCTTGTTGTTTTTATTCTGCTACTTTCTTACTTGAGATATACATATAATAGTACTAGTCATGCATAGTTAACCAAAAATTAACATTGCACACAGTCAAAAAGTGTGAATCAAGACAGAATGCATGTGTCATGTACATGTATACATGTAGGTCAATGTTTTTGGCATTGTTACAATGTTACAATTTGGATATCTACCTCCACTAAGTAATAGCTTAGAACAAATCAGTAATGAAACACCTTGGTAGACCTAGTAATAGTAAGAAAGAGGTGTAAACATATGAGAGCAAGGGAATCAAAATAAACTCTATGTAGATAAGGGGCAGATAGGGAGTGGGGAAAGCTTGCCACCCACTGCAGGTGAAATACACATAGTTGTGCATGAGACTAATTAAAAAAGCAAATAATGAGATATCGACATAAAGGAGTGAAAGAGTAAAAGTGAAGTGAACTATAGGCTATGGTCATTAGCCACCATGCATTGAACCTGACCTTAGATATAGTCAGCAAGATGGATAGCAAATAGATGCCATGCAGACACAAGGTAATGCACTTGTTGCCTATGTTCAAGGGATGGGCCTGAGATTGAGATTGACTGGATTTTCAGGGAGAGGAAGACAGGAGGGGGAGGAGTGAAGTTTTTGGTGAGATGGAAGGGCTACAATGAAAGCAAGACAAGGTTTCAAATGATACAACATGCCGCGAGCGATGTAGGCTATCCGAGAGTTTAGCGAAAACGAGAGGACCCGCGGGAAGCAACGAAGCGCCACTGATTGACGCCGGGGACGGGACCTTTTTTTCCCTTCCGCGGCCTATCCTTACAAGGGTGTCATGTGACCGTGCTAGCCACAGTAGTCGATCCCCTTAACAGTGTTCTCTAGCTTTATCCATCTCGTTAATAGGTATGTACCAGTGCCACATACTGTACCGTCACTACAATATATCTCGTTTATAGCTGTTGTCGTGTCGCGTTGCGAGTCACCGGACAACAACCTAACAAAACTCGGCCTGTCGTTGATGGCAATCAAAAGAAGCTGCTTAATAATGTGGGCGGACTACCCGCGCGCGACACGAAACCCGCTCGGCATTCATCGATCATCAATCATCCCGTGCCTCCGCTCTGCAGACTCCCAATGCACGCGACCATATCAGTTAAGGTAAAAGACATTCAGGCTCCTTATTTAGTTTGATCAAGACTCAAGCGCAGGCTCAAGAAGCTCGTTTGGCGACCCTCGAAGCCGAAGTAAAAGACCTACAAGAAGAACTCGGGTAGACACAATTTCTGTTGTATCTTACATTTCAAGCCGAATGCTTCCAGTACACATGAAGATGCAGAGAAGATTGTCCAACGTCACATCAAACTGTTACATCAGTACAACGAAGCCAAAGATGCTACGCAGGTGAGTACCTAGGAGTTTCTGTAGCGCATACACTCATTGGTTTCTTGACTTAACAAGATCTTAATAGGCAGAGTGCGTCTAACAACCAATGAGTAGTAGAAACATATCCATGTCCCTTTACAGCTCGCAGTTTTGAAGGGAACGACGATTAGACAGATCCATGAAGACCTTGGCTTAGATGGAAGCGACTGAATTATAACCGTGTATTGTCTGTCGATGTTAATATCCAACTTGTACCAGAGCCTCCCCATATCCCTATAGCTAAATGATTCTTTTCCCCTTCCAGACATGATGCTAGTGGCCACAATTGGATGGGAGTGAATGTGCTTTCTGTCGTTCCAACCCCAAGATTACCATGCTCGTTCCATCCCCAGCCCCATACCTCCGAAGAGTTGCCGGTTTCGGAGCTTCTGAAAAGAAGTACGAGGACATGCTCAGTTCCGCATGCTAGTGCCCGTATCCTAGTAGTTTTTGATATAAACAGCTCGACTGGGGCCACCGAAGGAATTACAGCAGACGTAATTTGGCAACCAAGTTGTCCATGAGAAGCACTGCCTGTTGCAAGAATGTGCTCTATACCGTTCTCGCCTTCTATTACTGCATAAGTTCCATTCCAGGTGCAACCAATCTTGGTCGCATGTTTGATATCTCCAAGACCCTGTAATTGATTTTTGCGATTTGACCCAAAGCCTAAGATACCCCCAGACGCACGAAGAAGGACAGTGTGTTGACTTCCGAGAGCAGTGGTGACAATGGGGTCCTCATCATCTTCCACGGAGATAATACGAGGGGCTGAGATATAAGGAATTGGACGTCCTCTTTGATCAAGCACCTTTCCAAGTTGGCTGTGTCGTGAGGTTCCCCAACCCACGACACACTTTTGAAGAAAATTACTACGCCACGCAATTTCAAGTTGAACTACGACGTGACGTTGTCCTGTGACAAGTGAAAGGATTTTTATATCGGCATTGTTGAGAGAAATTCCATTGAGTGCAAGGTGATCAAAGCTGACGGTATGAAATGATCTGGTTTTCTTCTCCTCAAACATCGTCCCAACTCCTAAGTCGCCGAAATCATTTGATCCCATAGAGATCAATACGTCGCGTCGCCCATCACAAGTAAGGGCTACGTATGTTGCTTCCCAAGATGCAGCGACGAGCTTAGGTTGATATCCGAGCAACCCATCCTGATCGAGAGGTAGCTCAATGGGCCGGAAGATTGTGGATTTCTGACCCGAACGGATGAATCGGCGGTCCACAGCGCCGAGCTGCCCGGCAGACCCATCACCACTGCCCCATAGCTGTGTCTCAAGCTTCCCAGACTGTCTTCTCATTTCCAAGAGTACAACGGTATGATTCGCCCCACTAGTAATATTCAGCACTTGGGTGGTATCAACGGGCATGGTGTTCGGCGCACCGCCGAAGAAAGAACAGGGTTGGAATACATGAGAATCTTCTACAGTGCCATTTGCCAGCTGCCCTTGAGCATTGGATCCAGATGATAGAAGTGTAAACATCGACACTCAAGACGCATTCCAGCGGTTCCGTGACATTTTGTAACGCGGAAGATCCTGACAGGAGCATCGATTAGATTTGTTAGATTACACAGATCTCCGAAGCAATCGATTGAAAAGTTGGTTTTTCCAATCGATTTACCTCTTCATACACACTTTCACGCTATGGCTTCCTATTCTCTCTTCTGCTTGGGAAACCCCCTGCTCGATATGCAGGTTACGAATGGAGAGCCGCTTCTTGAGAAGTACAACCTCAAAGCTAATGACGCGATCTTGGCTGAGGAAAAGCACGCGCCCATGTGAGTGATGTGCATTACGAATCTCGTGCGTCTGTCTCTGACTTGAGTAGATATGATGAGCTAGTCAAGGAGCATAAAGTGACCTATGTTGCCGGAGGTGCTGCCCAGAACGCCGCACGCGGAGCCGCTGTACGTTTTACCATGTATAAGTTCCCCAAAAACCTCTAATCGAGATTACAGTATGTCTTGCCTACTGGCTCCGTTGTGTACACTGGATGTGTTGGTGATGATGAACTTGCTGAGCAACTCAAGGTTGCCAACAAGCGTGAGGGCCTTGATGAAGTCTACTATGTTAGGAAGGGTGAGAAGACGGGTGCTTGCGCTGTGATCATTACTGGACACCATCGGTGAATATGGACCTTCCCTTCTCGCAGGATAACACTTATATGTTCACAAGGTCACTGGTAACCACTCTTCGCGCTGCAGAGAAGTTTGATAAAGCACATTTATCCTCTCCTGCCGTCGCGCCCCTCATCGATGCTGCCAAGTTCTTCTATGTTGAGGGGTACTTCCTCACGCACGGAGCCGCTTCTGCTCTCGAGCTCAGTTCAAAGGCTGCTGCTGCTGGAAAGGTTCCTTTCATTTCTAACAAGTGTCATATGCGTCCTAACTAAAATAAATTAGACATTCGCTATCAACCTTTCCGCCCCATTCATTCCCCAGTTCTTCGGTGCTCAACTCCAATCAATCCTCCACCATGCTGACATCGTCATTGGCAACGAGGCCGAGGCAGAAGCCTGGGCGAGCGCCAACGGACTCCCTGACACCAAGGACCTCCCGACTATCGCAAAAGCCATCGCAACCCTCCCCAAAACAAACGCGTCGCGCCCTCGCTGGGTAATTTTCACTCATGGTCCTGAATCCACTGTCGTCGTGTCTTCCACTGCTCCCGACAGCCCAAAGATCTTCAATGTGAGCCGGCTGGCGGATAGCGAGATTGTTGATACCAATGGTGCTGGTGATGCCTTCGCTGGTGGTTTCCTTGGAGCATTGGTGTCTGGCAAGAGCCTCGATGAGTGCATCGAAGTTGGCCATGCTCTTGGTGCCATGTGTGTCAAGCAGGTAAGAGTCAAATGATTCGAGCCATTTATGGTGTATGATTACTGATAATCTCTGGAGATCGGCCCCACATACCAGTGGCCCAAGGTCAAGCTCCTCTGATGATGCTCCTGATTTCACTTCGCATGTACATACTCATACCATGGCCACTTTCAACAGTGGCCCAGGCCTCGCATTTCTCGCATTATCTTAGCTTTCCACAGCTGTAGTATGTACGAACCCATTGTAGCTAACATCAATAGAATCTTAAAATTTTAATTTAAACTCTTACCTACGTAGTCCCAGTCGTCCTATCTCAACAGAATGTATATCCGGATAGTAAAATACAAGTTATATGATTCCATACAAATAACGATGATTCAAACTAACGATAGCTCCAAGATGCCAGAGAAAAGCGACAGTCGAGCAGAATGTCTACAAGAACACATGGAGCTAATCCAAAATGTTATGAGGGCGGTGGTGACGCGAGAGATTCCTGGACGAGAAAGCTGAGTTTCTGCAAGCTGAAGTCGTGAATTTCGCCTCTTTACCTGTGTTAACAGCTCGGCTATTGAAAATTTGAGGAATATTCAGGGTGAGGTTCATCAATTGAGAAGTTCACTGACCAGGATTAAGCATAGGCTCCCCATCTTCTGTGAGCATATGTTCGTATCCATCTATCGTATCGACATGAACTTGATCTTCACTCGTCCCACTCTCATCTTGTGCACCAGGTCCAGGTCTTCCGTCTGTCTCAGAAAACACTGTTGTCGAAGCGGTACCAGCACTTCTTTCGGCGCTTGAACGTCTCCCCTGATCCTGAAGCAACGCCTTCGTAATTTGCATGATCTGCTCAGCCGTTAGCTCTGTCGATTCGTGAGAATTCAAAGACGGATCAATAGGCTCGGGTTCATCCTCCTGTGTTGCAGACGTGGGCGCGACTGAGCCCCCCTCAATACTCGTCGACTGTTTTGAGGTATCATGTGAATCCTGCAGTGGACCTGATGCGGGTGCAGGAGGCGGCTGAGCATCAGAATTCGGGTTTGATGGAGGATTTTGTACGGTAGGAGGATGTATTTGTGTCAGTAGCGCTTGGGAGTCTCGATAGTGGGAATTGAGATAAAATTGATGGTAACTCATTTGTTGCGGATTTGTACCATCTGGCCATGGAGGAGGGTAGCCCCAATGCGTAGCCATGTTCATTCTCGTCGCAGAGGTAGGAAGGCCTATCTGAGGGTAGTGGGGGTTCATAACAATTTGTCGAGGGGGAACATACGCTACAAGAGGTCGAGCGTGTAAGCATGACATAGGTGGGAACTGCAAGGCCACTTACGGCCGGTCGTAAGTGTATGTTGCCGATAGTAAGGGGATGGTCCAATGCGCGTTGTAGTGGGAGCGGGATATGGAGCAGACACAAATGCTTTTTCTTTGCCTTTTGATGAAGGAGTTGCACTTCTGCTTTTGGACTGTGAGCCTGAGGAACCGTCATCGTCCACATCGTCTTTCTCCGAAGGTTCAATCACGACTCCATTATGCCTTCAATATCAGGAGATTAAGATACATTAAACAACATTTCTAATTGTGCCTACCGTGACTTCTGATGCCTCCTAAGTGCATCTGTCTATGGAGGATCCTTTCACATGGACGAAAATCATACATTTTGCATGGGCACGACTTACTCTTGTGAAAGTGGCATCGCATTGCGGACAAGCACTGAGGAAGCGTGGCTGTTCGAACAAGCCAGATATATGTAATGGAACAGGTAACGCACAAACTGGGCATCGAATGTAATTTGGTGGTCCTTTGGTGTCGCTTCAGATCGGCTTCACGCGCGAACTGCTTATTGCACCCGTTTATCTTACAAGGCCAGACTCCAGTAATGACGTTCTTCTTCTTTGTTGTCGTCTTCTTCTTTGCAGTCGTGTCCTTCTTGTCATCCGACTGGATACAACAAATCAGGTGCTGCCATTTGATATCGAGGCATGTGCGCCAACTCACAGGCTGATTCCGATTCGTGTTCATCCGGACCATTAACCTTGGATTACAGTTTTAATGCTAGCCCGGTGGGCAAATTACAGGGATATCGCTGGTAAGGCAGGTATGGATGCTTGCTAGTGGGAGTTCGGCGGTGGCGTGAGGACTGTGTTTGATAGACAAGTGATTGGTAAACTATCGTTGATTGGTCTCAGTCCCCGAATACCGGGTAGAATGCAGTTGCCTCTATGCTCGCATGGACGGGACAGCAGAGAGAGGTGAATTCTACTGACATCCAACGGGTGACGAAATTTAAGCGCTTTCTTGATTTTTGTCTTTGAAAATAGTTTCCTCAGCTGTTGAATAGCTGGAAGAATGAACCTGGATCGTAAGTTTCGGCTCTTCCCCTCTTTTGCGCCTTCCACGTCGATAGTTTTTTGCAAGTCACTACACTGAAAAATCGGTGGCGATTCAATGGCCGAAGACAGAGGAAAACAGTCGTTTTCATTTTTTTGCCTATGGATATCACCTCAATTCACAGTATCAGAACTTAAGCTCATGATGATGGTGCCATCCTCTCGTGCCCATCTTTGATGCAGCCGCGGAATCGATAATATGTCTCAGGTACCTTCTACATAAGCAGAGGAACCGCACGCAGGTACACTTTTGTTGTCATGGCCAAAGGTGGATGGATATCTCTAGTGAGAGCCCTCGGGGGCGAAGTTTGTAGGGTAATATTCGGGCAGGCTCGTTCCCTTAGGCTTGAGCTTGAATGCTCGTAAATGGTGAAAGGGGGTGTCACTCATTCCTTCTTGAAATTAGATTTGTGAGTTTTGTCTACCGTGGCTTGTCAGCACTTTCATTTCCTTTCCTGGCTCTATTCAGCATGTGCAGAACGTGACGTTTTGAAATATAACCATGTGGAAGGAAACAAGCTATCTGCGACAATTGTTGGACCCGTGTTCACAATACACAATTTGGGTTCATGAATAATGATAACCTACTTTCACAACTCGTAACTTACATATTTCACAAATTACCTACCACACATTGGGAATATCGGAGACGTAGATAACAATGCTACTAAGTACATCCAAGGAAAACAACTTCCATGGTATCGGTCTCCTGTAGCGTACAGTCCATTGAGGGCCTCCCTCCCAGGTGCGCCCGGCTCAACTAACGTGCGCTTTTTCATCTACTTGCGCTTCTTGGCGGGAGTCTCCTCTGTCTTTTCCTCGCCAGCAGGGGCAACGGGGGCTTTCTTTTCCGAAGTTTCAACTTTCTTGGTCGACTAGGTAAGTTTAGTAAGCGACAAACTCAGAAAATTTAGAACAGGGAGACTATACCTGGACAACAGCAGGGGAAGAACCACCAATAAGGCCGAAGAGGGCGCCAATCATGCCAAGAACAGTGAAGAAGGCAGCACCCATGGCAGCACCAGTCTCGGGCTGAGTCTTGAAGGCAGTGATAGGGTCTTCCTTGGCAGCCTCGATGAAGGTAATGGCCTTCTCACGGATGAAACCAATGGGGTCCTCCTTGAACGACGAAGTAGAATCTTCATCGTCGTCATCATCACTAGTAGTAGGTTTGTCAGCGGCAACCTCGAGAGGCTTCTTGATGTCGAAAGTCTCCTTTGCGAGGGCCTTGGCATCCTCTACGGAGTGACCGATGTAAAGGTTGTCGAAGAGAATATCTTCAGTCATAGTCCAGAGTTCAATACCAACACCACCCTGAAAACAGGACTCGATCAACAATCGAGTCTAGACAGAAGACCGAAACAATCTTACGATCTTAGAAAGGGACTTGACAGGAGTAAGGTCCTCAAAGAAGTTAGGGTTGGGAATCTTGCGAGGAGCCCATTCACCCTTGTAGGCAGGGTTATCGATCATAGGCGCGTACCACTTGCCCTTGTAGTCAGGGTTAGCCTTGTGAGGACTTGCCAAACAGTGTCAGTTGTCATTTCTCATTTCGCGAACACAGAAAGACATACCGCTTCCATTCACCACAACCAGGAGCCTCAATACACTTGGTGTTAGGAACAGTGGGAGCGATCCAGTCACCATCCTCGTCATCATCCCACTCCTCAGGCTTGGTGGCGTCTATATGACTACGTTTAGTACAACGAGGTCAAGGTATTATGAGCAAGCATAACTTACCAGGGTCGGGGATAGTCTGGGGTTCATCATCGAGCCAGCCCTCGGGCTTCACAGCGTCCTCGTCGAGAATCTCATAGGGTGCATCCTCATCCCAGTCATCGGGTTTCTTGGCATCAGGGTCAGAAATCTTCTGCTCATCAACCCAGTCGGCGGGCTTCTTGTCTTCAGGGTCGTCAATTTCCTTAGAAGGGTTGACCGGGGGCTCAAAGTCTTCAAGGAGGTTACCCTTCTTGTCGCTGGATCCGTTGAAAAGGACCTCGTAAGTATTATCCGGGCTAAATGACATCGAATGTCAGGACAAAAAAGATAGCGCTTAAAACCTGAAGCACATACTTAACAATAAGAGTGTAAAGGTTGGTAAGTTTCTCAATAGAAGGCCTAGGAGGAAGTTTGAGGTGCTTCTCTTCATACTCGCCAGTCTTGGGGCTCTTGTGACGGAAGATAAAGTGCACCTACGAGGCAACAAAGGTCAGGTCTCAATACAGATGACTTACTTGAAGATGAATATATACCTTAGTACCCGGGCAAGTGAGGTCGGGACCGAACATGATCACCCAAGGAGTGGTGTCAGAGAACTCCTTGCCACTAGTTTGGAAACCATCCTCAAGGAGCTTGACATAGCCACCACCACAGTTACCGCCCTTCTGGTACTTGACCTCGTACTGGACGACGAGGGGCTTGTTCGAGAAGGAAATAGGCTTATCGAAGGGGGCAGAGATAGCATGGTGGGCAGCCTTGCTCTTGGCGACAAGACCCTTGTCGCCCTCGATGACGGAAACCAGAGGGTCCTCGACCTCCCACTTGCCGACGTAGCTGAAGGTCTCACCACCGACAGGAGTCTTCTTGGTAGCTTCAGAGGGCGTCCAGCGTTCTGTCCAATCTTCCGTGAACTGCTCAACAAAAGGAGCCTTGATAGATGTAGGCTATTAAGGAAAAAAATATCAGATAATTATTTACGTGTATGGTGCGAAAGGACGGACAGTGAACGCGGGCTTGGGAACATCGGATTCAGTGGAAGCCAACGCGCCTGTGGCGGCGAGGACGAAGACGGAGAGCGCTACTCTTCGCATTGTGTACGAAGGACCGGTAGACACGAGGGAGAGGAATACCTCAAATTTCAGACGACCGTAGTCCTAAATACTGCTTACTCCGAACAAGCATACGTGGCATTATTCTAACTCCCACACATCACGTGGACGCGATCACTACATATACACTGTCATCTACTCACGTCTCATCCGAGCAGGTCTGCATGCCCGGACGCAGACAGCGCCAACTAAAACCTCTTGAGCAAAGTCCGAGAGAAGCGGGACCAAAGCACCTACCACAAATTCATCGTCCAGATACTTCGACACCGCAATCTGATCACCTAGCCCTTTCCTCCGTCGTGTTTTCAATACAAGGTCCCGCGCGAGCGCTTGCCCAGAGGCTGGCTCCAATGGCCGAAGCTTGATACTCGTGTCCGTGGGATCACCTGTTCATTCGTGTTATCTCCATTGAGACCGTGGGAGACAATCGAACCCACCTGGAACTATAGACCAGTGGTCAAAGACCTGCAGACAGAAGGCCTGACCTTGTGTTGCAGTTCTCAGGTCTGTTTCGAAGCCATTCGCATCAATCACGGGAATAAGTGCTTTGACAGTGTACAACGGTGACCCCGCCTTTGGTATATCCTGAGTGACGTGTCCACGACGCCGTGCAAGCACGGTGTACACTGCCGAAATGCAGTCCGCTGGTGCCTGGACTTCAACATAGTAAATAGGCTCCATCAGTCGGGGAGTTGCCTGAGTTGCAATATCAGTAATTTTCCCCATGAAACAGAGTGTAAACCCACCATCAAGAACGATGAATAACAAACCCGACGTGCGGTGGGAACAATTTGACCACCACCACGGAAAATCGGTTCCTGAGCAAGAGTAGCGTCAAGTACACGGAATTTCACGTTACGCATAGCTGAGAAACACATCAGCACTTATTAACGGAGAGAAAGCTATTGGACCCACGCTCATCACACAGAGGGCCCTCTCGAGCACCCCACTGGAATCCCTGCTTGATGTGCTCCTTCACGGTTCCCAAAAGTTTTTTGTCAACCTGGAGCCACGTTTCAGCTATGATCACTTCAGTTGCGCCCTGAACAAACCTGGGACGGGAGCGTATCATCTAGAAGGATATTCGGTCCATTCTCATCGGGCCCAAATGCCCATATTGATCGGGATGCAAGCAGGTCCCATTGATATTTCTCCTCGAAGAACTTGCCGCGTTCCTTGGCCGGCATACGCATATGCACGCGGCCTCGCTCAATATCTTCTGCAATACCCTTCTCCAGGGGTTCCGCAATGACTGTGATCTTGTTTCTAGAAGAACAATCAATGAGCGCTCATAAGGCGGTATTATGGACTTACTTCTTATTAGGGGTGTCCGCATAACATTTCAATGCACTAGTCTCCAGTACGGTCTCGCAGAATTTGGTAACAGGATCTGAGACCTTGATCTCAATCTCAGAGAACAACTTGCGCAAATCATGCATCACGCAATCAAGGTATAGCTCCCCCGTCCCAATAATGACGTGTTCACCACTTTCCTCGACCTTGGTCGCCAAAAGTGGATAGGATTTATTGACGCTCCGCAATCCAGACAACATTTTTGGGAGTTCAGACGGCGCAATAGGTTCGATCGCGACTTTCAGGACGGATTGTGTAATGTGTTTAATGGGTCGGAAAATGTGAAGATCCTCTTCGATATCCATGGCGGCGAGAGTGCCTGTCTTGGAGAGCGACGCATCCACTCCAGCGATGGAAACCAAGTTGCCAGCAGGGATTTCATCCGCCGGGATAAAGTACCTGTCGAATAATTAGTATTGCCATGATACACGATTAAGAATATTATCACCGAGATTGATGAATCCAGATGTCTTCAACAGTGGCCTTTAACATGTCCTCCTCATCCTCTGGTGAATAACCTTCTCCAAGAACCTTGACCTGAGTGCCTTTCCTGAGTGTTCCGCTGAGAATACGACCAAATGCTCGGAACGATTGGGCATCTGTAGTATGGTAGAGTTTCGCTATCTGTACCATCAGAGGACCTTCCGGGTCGCATGCCTTCATGGAAGCCGCCAATTCAGAGTTCTGAGGGCCAGTATACGTTGACTCAACCTGGTGGGAATGCAACTATCAATATTTAGCATAGCAATCAATGATAATCAGGTCACCTTGAGAGCAGCACCTTCAATTGGCGAAGGAATTTTTTCCACAATCACGTCAATCAAGCCTGTTGCAGGCCCGAAGAACTGGTCCAAGATGACCTTCAAGAGTGGCCGGACATCCATCTTGTACATGATGGGCTTCAACTGGATTCCAAGACCTTTCAGCGTCTCCCTGAGATTCTCAGTCTCCTGGCTAAGTACGTGGCTGTAGAGCTTGTACAGAGGCTCCATGATGAAGGTCACAAATGTACGCGTATGTTCGGGGTCGGCGGGTTTGCGAGTGAATTTGCGAGTCTCGGAATTGAAATAGATGTCACCCCATAGACGGGCGGCAAAAGATTTCACATCAAGTTTACCTTGAGTGAAAGTCAAAAAATTATCATAAACTAAGAAGATTGACACGTACCATAGGTATCCGCATACATCTTTGCAAATGAGTGAAGGGTAAAACACCAGTTCATATCCGTGCTTGCAAAAGCAACATTTCCGTTCTCAGGGCTCAACCTTAGTTCTGGGTCTGGATCGATGGCACTTCAGAACAAATGATTAGTTGAGGCGTTAAACTATCACGGTGCATGGCTCACCTGATGAAGGTGTTGATTTCCTCGATAGTATGCTTAATTTTATAATACGCGTCGGCAGGTTTAATGCGGAGTTCGAGGATGAGACGGTCAATTTTGTTCACTACAAGTGTGATTTTTACGCCCTCCTGTATAGCGTAGCGAAGGATAGACTCAGTGCCAACCATTAACTGCAGAAACATTATCATTCAACACGCCACAACGCACGAATAATATTGACTGACCCCTTCAACAACATCGACCACAAGCAGGATGCCATCAACCAGACGGATTGCTGAGGCGACTTCATCAGCAAAGTTAACGTGGCCAGGGGTATCAATTAAGTGCACGAGATGTGATTTTCCGGTCGTCGTGGACAGGATGAGTGAAATTGGTGAAGATTTGATAGATATTTCGCGTTCTCTAGATAGAACGTGAGTGTCGGTATAGCGTATCTATAAAAATGTACTCGTTAGTTGTAAATGTGGACTCTAAAGGCGCTACAGACCGGTCGATCAGAGTCCCAGGTCAGCTTGTGCGTCTCATAAATGAGCATATCCATAAGCGCAGTTTTTCCATGATGCAAATGTCCGACGACAGCGACATTGCGAATCATCTCAGGAAAGCCAGTCATGTTCAACAAGAATCTGTTCGTTTTCGTGAGACCAAAGTTACCCCGCAGTGCCCAAAGACCTCTCACCCCTTGTCAAATCGTGTTTCTGGCATGTCTTTCTCTTCTACTGTCCATTTCCGCACTTTGACAGGAGCGACAATGGGCTCAGACAACGGTTGCGCGTCCTCCTCCTGCACCATAGTTTCAACGTCAGGCCCGTAGATTTCGGACGCAGATGGATAGTACTGCTTGTCCTCATGTAGAACAACCGCGTTGTGTGTTGGAACTACTTGGACAATAGTTCAATAGGAATAGTGGAATAAAATCCAACACTCACCATCAACTTCCATTAACGCTTCTTCTTCCACCTCCCGTGTCTGAGCCTCATCATCAAACCCTTCAAGAGCAGTAGTTTCTGGCTGGTGTCCATACTGTTCCTGCGGGATTTCATCCTCGTCGTCCGAGTCGAGGTCAGCGCCGATGTAGTTTCCAAACTCATCGTAGTCCTCGAAAGAAGCCATGGCGCAAAACGACTTAAATTACAGAATAGAAATTAGTGGTAAGGATGCTAATACACGATATTGTGTACTTGAGCACGGAGAGGGCCGTCACAAGCGCCCAAGGGGGATGGAGGTCGAAAGACGCGAATATTTTGCAACTCCGGGTCACGTTTCTGCATTTCTGTTCACGACTCGTCACTTTAATCCACTGTTGTCGAGAACGACCCTTTCCTAGCTCGTATTCTGCCAGGATGTCTCTCTCAGACGAAACACTGAGAAAGGTGTCTCTCATTTGGTCTTGCTCGCTTTAACACCATCTTGATGCTGCTGTCGCGTTCAGATCTTGGTCCAAATCCAACAAACTGCGGTTCAATCACAACGAGCTCTTCAAATCACTCAGCAACAGACTTCTGCCAAAGATCGCGAGCGTCGTATCTTACAACTCACAATCGATGAGATTAACGGGATAGATGAGAATGTCAACTTGTACAAAGGTGTAGGGAAGATGTGCGCCATTATTATCTTGAAGCTCAGGTGCCATGTTCACTTTTTGCAGGTTCATGTTTGTTCCGCGGAAAACCATGGAAAGTGAACTGAAAGCACAGGAAAAGGAACTGGCAGATGATATTTCAAACCTCAACAAAAAGGTGCGTCTGATTCCACGTTTGATCTGAATAAAGCTCAATTACAGCTCCAGTCAAAATACCTAGAGAAACAGTTGAATGACGCGCAGTCTCAGCTCCGTGATATCGTAAGATTTTTCATTCTTTTGAAAAGACCTTTATTTATAGCACTCTCCTCAGTTCCATCATGCACCTAATAAACAATGAAAATTATACTTGTGCTCAAGTTAACAGCCAGCAGTCATTGTTTCGTGCTATCCATACTGTTCCGCATTATCTGGAAGAACTTGTTGCGCCGTGGAAGCGCCGAAAAACAACCACCAGAAATCTTCTATGTCGAACGTGTTAGGCTCGTATTGAGTGTAAGTAGTTTCTGACTTCCAGATATGTTCAAACGTGGTTAGAAAAATCAAATCTTGGAACAACTTTTCGATATCTTTAGCAATTCAACCCCGTCGTGACGATCTGGCAACCAAGCGATTGGCTCCGGATAGTATGTTACAGTATAATTTTGTGCGCGACGCCACTTATGGATTTGGTCGTGGGATGCCCGTGTTCAGATCTAAGATGTGTTTTGATCGCCGCTACATGGTGAGGACGTAATTTGGATAAAGGTTTGATACATAGCCAATTGTCTGCTTTTTTTCGACTTCCATTCTTAACGCTGCCTTTCGTTATGATATCTTCAAGCAAAATTGCGGACATTCTGAAAGCTGAAGGAAACGCTTTGTATCATGCTGGAAAGTACAACGAGGCATACGGGAAATATTCTCAAGCAATAAAGCAAGATCCAGAGAATGCTGTCTTATGGGCAAATCGTGCTGCAAGTGCTGTGGCTATGAAAAAGTGAGTTTCCTAATTTTTAGGTCTGCATCGACTCAGAGTGTCGCAACCTTTCTTAAGGTATCTGGATGCGGTCACTGACGCGGGAAAGGTTATTTTCTAGTGAGTTGTTCAGAACGATGCTCATGTCTCAAATGCATAGGCAACCCAACTTGATCCAAAATACGCAAAAGCTTGGGGCAGACAAGGCACAGGACATCTCGTCAGTCATTTTATGGCCCAATGATTATGACCCAACAGTACACTTACTTGATTCATCCGCGTTCTATAGTTGTTGGGCTCCTGGGATCAAAGTATCAATGCTTTCAAGAAAGCTCTAAGCTGCCTCTCATCGACCGGGCAGCTCTCGGAGGTGGACAGAAACCTTAAAGATCAATTCGAGAGTGGCCTCAAGAAAGCAGAAGCAAATAAAAACAGGGTGGTCACTTTTAATCATGCCTTCGCGCCCGCTGGATCTGTCCACCAGAAGAACCTCCCATGGAAGAGGGCCATGGCTATGGAGCAAGAACTTATTGCTCAAGAAGACATCAAATCCAGTGTATGTTTCTCAATAATGCGTTTGGAACAGATTCATATCTTCTATCAGGGTTTTGTTATCTTGTTTGCCTATAGGGTAAGCCTCTGGTGATTGTGACAAGTCAATATTCTTGACACACGAGTGAACTAGGACTTCAAGGAAGGTCTTAACGGCATGAACGCGTTGCAAGTGAAGACAATGGGTGACCAGCAAATGGCGGTCGGGTTGACACAAGTACGTGATTGACCCTTTACTAACCCCTACTCACTTTTGCAGGTAATTTCGGCATTGTCGAATGGAATCATGCGCGATAGGCGCATTTTCCACATGTGCGATGGCAATTTTATCGATAAATACAACAAGCAAAGTAAAACATTACCCCTGACTTACAGCAACTTAACAAACAAATTACATATCTATGTTTCAGTGATGCTTGAAGCACAACGGTACAAGGCATGGACGACTGGAGGCCCCACGCTGATCCAGGACGAAGCGCCCAAAAGGCTGAAGAAATTGGGATGGGGAGCTGTTCGTCCAGCTTTGGCGGTCACTGTCCGGTGCGAAATTGAATTCATTTTTCCTCGCCTCACTTGTTTACCTTACTTGTAGAGCGTGGATCATGCGTGGATTTCTTCAATCCACTTTTCAAACGCCGGGAGCCTCCGCCGAATTTTTCTCTGATGCTCTTCGTGTTCTCGAGTGGGGATCTCGCATATGGAAAAATGTCCCCACGTCCGACCGC
>JABFYK010000010.1:33589-76925 GCA_018849495.1 Termitomyces sp. T123_Mx157
TTGAGCCTTCTTTTATACGTGGTGTGAAGCGAATGTACCTCAATCTGCTCCAGGAGGTGTGTATTCCCGGTACCGTAGTGATTCCCATCGATTTTTGCATTTAGTCCTGGTCAAGAACGAAAAGTGACTTGGAGCAAATTGCCATTTTGGCGCGCGAATTGATCGCTGAAGAGCAAGTCCCTCCTACTGGAACTGTTGATCCGGGCTTTGCTAGCTCGTTCTGGGTGTATCCCGTAGCTGATGCACACATGTACGTGAAATGTCGTTCTGTTTTATTTTGTTGATATCTACATCAATTCTTCAGTAATATGGGTTGGTATTACATGAGGAAGGCACAAGCATCATCCGACGAAAAGGAAGCGACTGTACTCTGCTCAATATCGGCAACCCATTACTTAAAGGGAGCAAACCTCTACCCTCCTGACGATGAAAATCGACCCACGTTCCTCAAAGCCGGCCTTGAAGCGCTTTGCTTCGCTGAAACTCCCCTCAAAATGACTCTTCCATTAGCCAAGCAGATACGAGAAGCCATTCCAGTTACGAAGAGGATTTGGGAGTACTCGGCAGATGCCCCTATCTTGGAAGGGCAGTTCAAAATGGTTCTGGAATTTGAAGATCATTATCGGGCAGAAATCGAAGCCGGAAGAATGACTCTTGAAGACGGTGGAAAACTCGAAAGTTTAGTATGTTTTGTTTCTATTGTGCCTTCAGCTATGGAATCTATGTTCACAATCACGTGGTAGACTCTCAAATCAATGTCTAGCCAGCTCCAGAAATACATATAAGCAGAAATTGTGTGTAGTCAAGTTTACAATCTCAAGTCGTCGTTCGTCCTATACATATGATTTTTAGAGTTGGTGCACGCCACTGGTTATGTCAAAAAAGGTAGTGAAGTTTTGATTGCCGCTCAAGTTATTATATAATCACTTTTTGGTTAATGATCTCGCTGGACATAAGTAGTTATGCATTTATAGACAATCTAGCCATTTGCATCAAATCCCGTACCCTGTTCTTTCAACCGTATGGAATCGAGTTACACAAGCGAGATTGCGGACCTTCCGAAAACGGAAGGAAACGCTCTGCATCAGGCTGGAAAGTACAACGAAGCATGCGGGAAATACTCCCAAGCGATAAAGCAAGACCCAAAGGATGCCTTTCTTTGGGCGAATCGATCTGTGATTGCTCTGTCTATGCAAAAGTGAGTTGACCTGCCATTCAAGTTTGAGTCAATTCAAAGAGTGTCAAAATCATTCTACAAGGTAATTGGATGCTGTCCATGATGCAGAAAAGGTTTTCTTTAGCGTGTTTTACTTAAGACGACACTCATGCCCTCCAATTCGCAGGCAACTCAACTTGACCCGAAATACGCGAAAGCTTGGGGGAGGCAAGGTACAGGATATCTCGTCAGTCTTTGTTCGTTGATCATGGCACAGTAATGCCTATAGTCGTATCCTACAGTCGCTAGGTTCTTTGGATAAAAACATTGATACTTTCAATAAAGCTTCGAGCTGCCTTCCATCTACTGGGGAGTTGTCAAAGAATGACGCAGATCTCCAAGTGCATTTCGAGAGTGGCATAAAGAAAGCCGAGGCGAGCAAAAACAGGGTGGTCAGCACCGATTATGTCGTCGCGCCTGCTGGATCTGTCCACAAAAACAGTTCGTCCTGGAAAAGAGCTATGATTATGGAGCAACAAATGATTGATAAAAGAGACATCACATTCAGCGTATGCTCTTCAATCATGCGGCTGGAAACGATCCGATATCTTCTGTCAGGGTTTTTGTTATTTTGTCGGTATATAGGGTAAGTTACTGGTGATTGTGACGCGTCAATGATTCTGTTGAACGCGGGGAGTTAGGAATTTAAGCACGGTCTCGATGGCATGAACGCGTTAACGATCAATGGCCAGCAAATGATGGGTGGATCGACACAAGTAAGTGATTGCTCTTCAGCTGTCTCCAAATGCTCATTCTCGCACTCACAGGTGATTACAGCATTTTTGAACGCGATCATGCGTGGTAGACGCGCATTCCACCTGAATGATGGTAATTTCATTGCGAAATATAACAAACAAAGTAAGGTACTACCTTCAAGTTGAAGGAACTCAATTGACAATCTGCATTCAATTCAGTGATACTAGAAATACAACTGAACAACGCATGGATGTCCGGTGGTCCCAAGTTAATTCAGGATGAAACACCGGAAAGACTGAAGAGGTTGGGGTGGGGAGCTGTTCGTTCTGTTTTGGCGGTCACTGTCCGGTGCGACATGAACTTGATTTCACTCCAACTCATTGATCGTTCTAATCTGTAGGGGATGGATCATGCGTGGGTTTCTCCAATCCTCTCTCCAAATGCCTGGGGCTTCCGCCGAAATTTTCTCTGATGCTCTTCGTGTTCTGAAGTGGGGATCTCGCGTATGGAAAAAATATGTCCCTCCGTCCGACCGCGGTGTTATATTCGAGCCTTCCCCCATACGTGGTGTGAAGCGACTGTACCTCAATCGTCTCCAGGAGGTGCGCATTCCTCCTTCAAGTCTTGTTCCCACTAATATTTGTGTGTCAAGGCCTGGTCAAAAACGAAGAGTGACTTGGAACAAATTGCAACTTCGGCGCGTGAATTGATGAAGAGCAAGATCTCCCTACAGGAGAGGTCGACCCCGGCTGTGTTAGTTCATTTTCGGTGTATCCCGTAGCTGATGCACATGGGTTAGTGCAGTTATCTCTCACTTCCTTTTTTCCCCATTCATATTGGTCACCCAGCAATTTAGGTTGGTATTACTTGAGGAAGGCACAAGCATCATCCGATCAGGAGGAAGTCTACTTGGGATCGGCAAACCACTACTTTAAAGGAGCTAACCTTTTCCCTACCGACGGTGATAAACATCCTTGGTTCCTCAAAGTCGGCCTTGAAGCACTTTGGTTCGCTCGAAGCCCTCTCAAAGTGACTCTTCCAATTGCCAAGTAGATACGAGAGGCCATTCGAGCTACGAAGAAGATCTGGAAATTTTCGGCGGATGCTCCAGCTTTAGGGCAGTTCAGAATGGTCTGGAGTTCGAAGAGCACTTCAAGGCCCAAGTTGAGGCCGGGAGGATGACTCTCGAAGATTGTGGAGGACCTGAAGGCCTGGTAAGTTGTATGTACCTGTTCCCTGGTGGATTCCCTGATTCGTCCCGCAGAATCTTGTATGTCTAGTCTGGCTCTCAAAATATGCCGATCTCACAAGTAGTTCTATCTGTATTCTCACATTGTACGTAATGATTTTTGCAATCACAGCCATGGATAAGTGTCCATCTCGACTTTTCGGATCAGCCTTTGCTTGGCGCCCGTTTGACCTCAACTTGGAGGGCATGTCTGAGGTGACACTTACACCTCTGAATCGTTATTCAAGTCAGAATATGAGTTCTTGCTCTAGCACAATCTTCATATTTTTATAACATCTTTATGAGTCATATTTCACTTTAACTTCCTTCAACGATCGAGGGCCTTCTACCTTAAGCAGGAATGTGTGCGCACTGTTTTGAGCCTGAGAGCTGTTCTATGTAGAGCTGTTCTCTATGTAGTTCTCTCTACCCACAAAAAGTATTAGAAACAATGTAATATAGATCAATGTTGCCTAGTGTGTTCGCTACATTCGTACGAAAGATATGGGGACAGCATGTGTGGATATACATAGCCAATGTGTCAATGGGAATGGATGTTTATATTACTATTATCATATCTATTTCCGCCACTCAAGAGGTCATATTCTAAGAATACAGAAATCTATGCGGGTTCTGACAGTCGTGATTACCGCTTGGCGTATCTAAGCAGGCGAGAAGCGACTGACAAGAATGTGAGTCCCAATGATTCATACCTCTCTAGAAGGATTATTACTTACTGATCGTGCATATAAGATTGAAAACTGGACCAATAGGACATCAGTATGTTGACAGCGAAAAACGGGAGGGAACGCACCGAAGAAAGAAAAAAGAATAAAGGCATCTCTCCATCTAAGAGAGTAGCTTATATTTAAAGGCTCGTAAAACTGGTCTCCTACTGAATACTGGCAGTATCGGCATCCCAATGTATCATTAAGGTTGTCAATGTAGCCTCCGAATTTGTCCACGAATGCTTGACCCCATTCAGCACACGTCTGTCCCGAAGGTGGATCGAAGATGGCGAACTCGTCGCTCTTGCACTTAATAACGAGACCGCTATGCGGATGTAAGAATGTTGGGCCAATGAAGATGCGGCTGTACGTACTGTAGCTCAGTTGAGACCATAGCCGCTAAAGTCCGAGTAAAGGGATCAAGCTGATAAATCCATGATCTCCAGAACTTGATGAGGGTAGGATAGGGGATAGTGACACCACAGAACTGAGAAAGGACCAATGAAAGGAAGGGATTGAACAACACAGCAACCTTAGATAAGTGTCAATTTCTAGGCTTGGCCATAATAGGATTGAGCAAAGGTTACCTGAACACTAGGAGAAAGCGCTGCAACCAATTGTCCCAAGGTAACACCAAAGAGCAACATGAAGATGATGATCAAAAGTTGGAAGCCAGTTCCGTTCACGCCAGCGGTGCCTTGACCGAAGCCGATAGGGTAAACCTGACATGAAGTGAACAAAAGGGGGAGAAGTCAATGAATCAAGTTCATCCCACCATGAGGACCCAATATACGATGGCGCAGATAATACTATACGGTATTTCGCCAATCAACTGACTGGCAGCAAAGACATACGGAGAATATATTCGACTTGAGGACTCTGAGAAAGAAAGATATGCTTGAACAGAGTACTGAAGAAGGAATGCTTACTACCGTACCTCGAATGAAGACACGTCTGTTGAAGATGAACAACGGTTCAATCTGGGACATGACAATCGCAGGCAATACCACAACCCAGAAACTGAATTTTGATTGAGTGATGGGTATTGGTTACATTAGGGTAAAACTTACATTGCAAAGACTCGGAACTGAAGGTCTCTTGAGCTGTTTCCGACTTGGAGGAAGCAAAGAGAAATAAAGAGCGAGATAAACCCCGATACGAAGATACGAGTGAAAATGTATTCCGGAGACCTCCAAAGCGCTAACATGTTCCTCTGAGACACGATCCTCAATTGATACATAATTGACGTTGCATCTAAGAGATGGTGAACAACCATGTCAACGACAAGATGCAGGATAACGTACAAGTAGTTGTATTCTTTTTGTCAGTCACAGGTTTTGCGAGTCCTCGTTCTTTAATTGCTTGAATTTCTGCTTTCGCTTGCTTGTATTCCTTAGATTCTAGCCAGATATCCTTCCAGTCACGATTACCAACTCTTGGAGTCACGCCAGCGCCAATGGCCTCGAGCATGTATTCGGCAGGATTGACGTTGGAAGGGCAAATAGCACCATGTCGAGCAAAATAGTCGCGAATAATGCTTGAATCTTGGCCAATGTCGCCGAAATATACAGTTTCACCTCCACGTTCGAGGAGTAACAGACGATCAAAACTTTCAAAGAGGAGGGAGGAAGGCTGATGGATCGTGCAAAGAATAGCCTGTCCTTGGTCGGCAAGCTTTCGCAAGAAACGAACAAGATTCCATGCACTAGAGTGATCACATGTCAGAGAAGACCAGGATGAACACGAAAATAATAAAGAACCGGTTAGCTTCCTCACCTCTGAGCATCCAGACCAGATGTGGGTTCGTCCAAGAATAGAAGTAATTCTGGTTTGCTTGCAAGTTCGACACCGATTGTGAGGCGCTTACGAGCCTCAACGTTCAGACTGAAGACCAGAGCCTCGGTAAGATCATGTAGTTCAAGAAGTTCAATTATCTCCTCAACGTAGGCATCCTTCTCCTCAATTGGAACGGAAGCCGGTTGACGCAGGTACGCCGAGAAGCGCATGGCTTCACGAACCGTAGCGGTTCCTTCGTGGACATCCATTTGTTCCGCTACGTGTTAAATAAGTATTTGATACAGGGCGTAGAACACAAGTAACGCACCATAAGCTGTACCCCGAGCAAAGTCTGAATCCAGAGGTCGACCATCGACAAGAATACCGCCAGTGACAACACCAATGTTCTTGCGCTGCGCCAAAACATCAAGACAAGTCGTCTTTCCAGCACCACTAGCACCCATGAGTGCTGTCAAAGTTCCAGGTTTGACATAACCAAACACATCGTGAAGGAGACGTGTTTGACCGCCGAGAGTGGGCACATGATAATTAAGATTCTCCCAAGTGAAAGCCTTCTGATGAGATTGAACATTAGTCCTGAGATAAGATGTCAGGACCGGCGGCTTTGGTTCATGGGAGGAATATGCTTACTTCTCTTGCTCGACCACTTCTTTATCCTGGTCAACAACATACTTATCGAGGTCTTCCATACGTTGGTGCTTTCTTTCCCTAAGGATAGTATTACGCTTCTTGACCTCATCAGTTTCCTTTGCGAAAATCTTGATCGAGAAATTGTGACCATATTGCTGAGCTCACGTTATTATCTAGACATACCCACTCGAAAGATCAATAAACATACCGGGTAAAACTCCAAAGCCAGAATCTGAGTGATCTGGAAAGCGAGCATGAATCCGACTAGGACTAGGAAGTCACGACGCCAAAGGTCAGCAGTGTCTATGTTATAACCAGCCTTGAGGTAAGCCTGTCCGGAGATGATATTGCTACCACTGGTAGCACCAAACAGAGTACAAGCTTGGTTGGGTCCCAAAACATCTCTGCATCAAAGTTGAGCAAAATGAATCATGAATACTATCGGGACTGACGGATATTTTGTGATGCCAAATCCGTTCCTGGGAATGACGGCATTTCCGTCACAAGTAAGCTATGTATAAAAAGGATGTCATCGAGATTTTCAGGTCTGGAAAAGGGAAATCCTACTGAAATACGCATGAATTCGTTTTCCATGCATCCTTGCCAAGCTGTGACACAGTCGTGATATATCAACATTTCCATGTAGTATTGCTGGAGCTTACCATAGGAGACGGGGTTGATATAATACTGTTAAGGGAATGAGTGATTTCTCAGTGGCACTTGACCTTGAACTCACGATCCAGAAGAGCCAGCGCTTCATGCTGTCGACCGGAATGATATAGCCAGCATATTGGATGCTTGAAAACGTCAGTATGCGAGCGCATTGAATCAACAATGATACTCACAAGTTCGGAATGAAGAACACAGCGAGGCGGAAGGCAGCATCAAAGTTGGAGCAAATCAAACCGAACGTCCGGAAAAATCCCTGCATCGACAGATACGCAACGTAGTTGAGTAAGTGGAATGTAAAGAATGCTCCAGCGGATCTGTGGAGACCAGAAAGGAAGTACACGATCAAGTTGTAGATGATAATCCTCGAAGCGGAAAAAGGCAAATCCGAAAGGGTGTTCGCCAATGCGATGGCCGAGGGCCGATACATACTGTAGCTGGTCTGGATAAATCGTTATTACCGTGGAAGAGACAAGAAAAAAACGTTCTCGCCTGTTTGCGGAGGATGGGACGGCCAAGCATCTGCATTGGCATCTCACCGAAGGCATCGAGACAGGTAGTAAGCAAGGCGGCAAAGATGACACTATAATTTTGTGAAATGCTGACAACGAGGATGCTTAAAAAAACTCACCTTCCACGCGTGAAAGCACCAGCGGAAGTGAGCGGTTGATTATAGTAACCAGAACCGATGACGAAAGCAAGCACCTAGAGACCATTTATTCAAGACACGAATATCGCTGAAAGTAAGAAGACAATTACAATAGCAAGTGAATAACTCGTGTATAGTTGGAATCGATCCTGAATTCGGGTTTGGAACTGACGTACGGTAAGGGCGCGAACTTGACCGGAAAATCCGAGAGTGTAAGGGCTCTTTTTTGACACACCCTTTTTCTTGTCAGCGGCAACAGCGGCACGGAACGCCTCCTGATCCGTCTTTTCAACGTCCATAAGCTGTTTATACCTCTTGAGATTTTGCTCCTTTTCGTAGGCATAGGAGGATGAAAGATATGCGCTCTCGAGTGCGGAAGGGGAGGAGGGAACGTCGCTTGCTGAACGACTTGGAGCAAATTGACGCTCATTCGGATCTGTGCAGCCAGTTAGGTAGTCGGCAGTGCTTTGACGGGGAAGCGACTTGTAGCCGAGGTTTTCAAAGTAGGCACGGGCCTCGGTCGGCGGACCAAAGAACACCTGACGACCCTCATCAAGGACGAGCACCTTGTCGAACAAGTCGTATATGCCCTCGCCTGCTTGATACCTATGAAGATAGGATTTGGTATGTGGTCGCAAGAAAGTCCAAAATGACATACAGGGTGACGAAAGTCGTTTGGCCAAGGATGTCAGTCATTATCCTAAGCGATTTCACAAAATCGAGAGCCGTCGATGCATCAAGTCCTCGGGTGGAGTTATCCCAGCACTGTACACGCGCACGAGTCGCCATCATCTCAGCAATACTCACGCGTTTTCTTTCCCCGCCGGAAACACCCCGAACGAACTCATCGCCAACAAGGGTCTGCTTGGTGTGGGAAATGTTGAGCATCCGAAGCAACGTATCCATAACCTCTTGATCGAACTTTGTTTTAGAAACACCAGGTAAACGGCCATTAGGACCGGGTGTTTTCCTTGTAATCATGATCAGCATTGCCATACATACGATGACATAAACCAGGAACTCACGTCGAAAGTGCGAAAGCCAGGGTCTGCGCGACCGTCAATGTAGCGATATGGATATCATCTAGTTTAGCGCGTTCAACAAAGTCTTTGCGACACAATTCACTTGCTCACCTTCTTGGTTATACACTACTTCTCCTTTGTAGGTTTTGGCCATTTCTTCTGCATGAATTCCGGCATACAACACAGTGCCACCGACACTTGCGTATCCTTCACGTTCATTGGCGATCGTTTTAAGGAAGGTAGTGCAACCAGAGCCGGGACAACCAAGGACAAGACACATTTCACCAGGCTTCAACACGCCGGACGATCTGTGAAGATTCGTTAAGCATCTGCATTGCGCTGTACGAAGAGACACCAACTCGTGAAGGATGGTCCGCGTAGGCATCTTGGACTTGGACGGGAAGAGGGGGGCGATGAAACTCCATAGCCAAAGAAAAGGTCCAAGAAAAAAGGAGATGACAGCGCCTGAACAGCAAGTTAAAAATGCAGACTAATCTTGGACGCGTAAGAAAATTTACCGCCGAAGGTACCCACGTAAAACTGAAAAATACCTATTGATTAAAACTATGATAAGAAGATAAATGTGAATAACACGCACCTTGTGATCTAGTCCACCCACGATGTCGACTTGAAGGTTTTCCCATGTTACACCCACATGCTGTAAACATTGTATGTGTGCGAGTAAGAAAGGTGTGTTGAAGACGAATAGATGAAGGGCGCGCCTTATGCTTGATACCAGCAACCTGGTTTGCATCGTTTGAAGACGTCAGATATTCACGAAGATCGAACTGTTCTGTCGCATCCTCTTGAGGTTCTGCTTTTTCGAGATCCTGGTTGGACGAGCCAATGGTCTTCTCGCTCAGCGAGGATCGTTCTCTCTGGACCTCTTGGGATCGAATACTGAGCTGGCGAGCGAGAGCGTCGAATTGTTCCTCTGCGTTGATAACATCGACATGACGCGCGAGATGCGAGCCCCCGTTGAGGGTAACATTGTCCGTAGGAGTCTCAGGCATTCACCTGCGAAGATAGGGACTGTAATGCTACAGGGACATATCAAGTTTTGCTTTAAATAACTTGGGTGCGATGGAGATCTGCTGAATAATCTCCCTTCACGGAGGCCGTAAGCATGGTCCTGCAGAAGCAGGATTGGTCACTCATTCTCCCGAATCCTTCGGTATTTCGCATCCTCTGAAACAAGCGAGATGATTCAGAACGATTCTGCACTGTGACGGTACCGTCCGTCCATTAGGTTTGCACCCCGTTTTGCGGCGAATAACTTTCATGATCGTTATCTTTGTGGTATTGTCTACTAATTTCCGGCAAATGTCCACGAAGCTTCGATGAAAGGGAAAAGCATCAATTATGGAAGGCACAGATCGCCGGCGCCAACAGTGTCGAAAACTGCCGGTGCCGACTGCATGGAGTCAGAAAGAGCTATCTGCGGCGATTATTGATTTTCTAAAACATCAATCTCTTAACATTTCTCAATTCTTAAATTTGTTCACTTTGATCCGGATGGGATATTACCATTTGGTCAGTAGTTTTTACATAAACGATGACGCCATATCTATCATCTGAGCACAGTCAACATCTCCCTCAACTCTTTCTCATCGTCAGAATAACATAGCAGAGGCTTAGGAGCATGTTATAACGGTGATTCCTAATTGTCCCATTGTAAGTTCTTGAAATTTCACCATATCATGAGCCTTCACCTGCATGTAGTCGCCATCGTGTTGAATAATTACATAACTGGCCAATCGCTCATCGGAAATACATATATGTCCTTTCCTTCGACTACAAAACCAGATTCGACACAATGTCCCTACCTGTAAGTATGGGGAATGTAGGCCGGATTGGATCTACCCTAAGTCCACCCCACTGTAATGTATTTTCAATCGAATTTATTCGATTCAAATCAATTGAACTCACTCGCCATAGAACAGGCCAATCTTGCTTGTGTACTTATGAAACGACAAGATACGTGTATTGGTGACAGTTGTGGTCAATTCATCATATGCAACTTAAACTTCCTCACCTGGTCCCAGAAAAAGGTGTGGACGGCTGATCTAGCACCCCGGGCAATTACATTCCTCAGACACTGGCATGCACGCAACGAATGGGCCCGGGAGTCATTTCTTCGAACCTTCGTCCGGTACTGTCGTTCCTCCACGCGGGCACTTCCGTTCACTTCTCGATGTGATGCCCCGAACATCGATATACAGCAGACGTCGAGCCTGATATCTCTCTCATCGGTATTCTTGTACAATACAGCTGTCAAACCATTTTCTGGACCCATTGCGAGCTTTCTTCAGTATCGGGTTGACGGAGATGGGATAATAGAAGTAAGCTATAAGCCTGATTAAAATATAATTGGACGTAATAGGGACATACCGACGTCTCTGTCTTTGAAACTCTGAAAATCAACATCGACAGTTCGCCCTGACCGCAAAGTCGACGAACTGCCAGCTGTATTCCCTTCGGTTCATGATAACTCGGGTTAAATAGCCTCCATCTTTCTACGACGGTGGCACTTCTTGATCTCACTATGGTCTTCTTACGTGCCAGTATTTTTCTGTCTTCTACTATCCTCATTTCAGCCCGCAATTCGACTTCGAAGCGGGGTATGGCATTTTCAGCAGCAGAGACGCCGGGGGACATCATCAACGCCAACCAGACCAAAAGCCAGATCAATTGGCAGTACGATTGGGGGAGCAGCCCACCAGAGTATTTGGCTGTTGATGCTATCGAGTACATCCCAATGCAATGGGGTTCTGCCAAAATTGAGGAGTTCGCGGACGAAGTACAGGCACAAGGCGCAAAAGCTATTCTGGTACGCTGTTCTATCTTCGAATTCTGTGACTAGAACCTTGTATATGAAAAGGCGTTCAACGAACCTGACTTTGATCAAGAGTCAAATATACAGCCTGTGGAAGCCGCTGCCCTCTGGAACAAATATCTCGAACCTATGAAGGCAAAAGGCGTTCGTTTGGGTGCACCCGCAGTCACAGCAAATGGTCAATCATGGCTGGCGCAATTCATGCGGGCGTGCTCGAATTGTTCTGTGGACTTCATCCCTTTGCATTGGTCAGTGATGATGAATGTGGATCTATTTATTCCAATATGTAGGACATTTACAGGTATGGCGACGGACTCGAAGGTTTTTATAGCTACCTTTGGCAAGTCCACGACACCTATCCAAATATCTCTCTATGGGTTACAGAATTTGCATCGACGTCATCTGACGCCACTGGTGAACTCAAACTCGTACCCATCTTAGCTAGAACTAATTACTTCTTGCAGAGGTCACCAATTTCTTGAATGCATCGATTGCATACATGGACACATTGCCCTGGATCGAACGATATGCTTGGTATGGTTACTTCGTGGGTATATTCTAGAGTCTTGTACGTCAAAACTTATTGACTTTATCATACAGCGGCCAAAAAATTCTGGTATCTATAGTAAGTCGTTTTTACATTAGTAAAGATCTATTGTTAATAGGCTGTGCAGACCTTCTTGGAGACGACGGTAGCCTCAACACACTCGGGCAACTATATGTTGGGGCCAAGACGATTCATACTCAATTTGTCACGGTTTCTCAAGCACCCACCAAAACATTTACTTTCGCCAGCGGCGTGGACAGCCCAACACAGGGTCTTGTCACGATGTATTCTGCGTACCCCAACTCTGCCCTCAGAAAATGGAACATCTTTGGTGCAGAAGGAGTTAGTTTTGGCTTTGCCCTTCTTGCATTGGGTGTCGGAACAGTTTGGATCGCCCACCTGTTTGGAGGAATGCTTTGGGAACATTTGTAACTAGGATCATAAATAATCGAACAAATAACATCAAGTAAATTTTAAGTACATAGATGATTACATATGTTCATTTTTCCTATTTGAAAACTTACCGTAAGCTGTCAAGCATGGTCGAGGACCGATAGACAATTCCCGTAAAGTTTCGATAAGTGCTGTAAATACTCGTAAAGATCGGTAGCATCGTAGGACAGTGGCGCTGTCGTGCCTTACTCATACCAACCTCGATAACCTGGTAACATACTATGTATCGCTACCTTCGAGTCAATGATTCACGGAATCATGATAATGTTATTGGACATCTTCGGACCGATACAACCAGATGTGGCGATTGGAATCCGAAATAAACAATAATGTGGTCCATGATCAAGCTCGCGAAAAAATTGCTTCCGGATTCGGCTGATGACCAAGCATGGGTGGTGAGCTGGCTGGCGCGACGGACGGACGGACGGACGGATCACCCACACGACCATGAAGGTGATTGCGAGCCTCTCATTACTCGCCATTGTGCATACTACTCTCGCGCATGGCGACCACGGGGGGCAGGTAGGTTCTAAGCCTGGTGAGACTATTAAGCAGTATGCTCAGCGACATGTATGTGCCTGACCTTACAGTTACATGCAAGGTTTATTCATGAATTATGCCCATATAGATGTCTTCAGAGCACCATATGTATGGTTTCATACTCAACGTGTCTTTTAATGGCTTAATTCTCCGTATAGTGAGTCGTTTGATACACGGAGCTTCTTTATGCTGCACGATTTGGACCGGTCAGTAATTCTACGTGTTTCGTCACATCGCCTAATTCCTGACAGCGACGGATACTGGCAACGAGATGAGATAGAGGCTGTATACGGTGTTCACCATGTCTACGCTACGAAGAAATCACCGGTTAGTTCTATGCGTCTCGATTGATCGTTAGCTAAGTCGTAACCACAGGATGAAGTGGCGCACCAGAAGAAGGCAGATCACATTGTTGACACTGTTCTTCGTTTCTTGGACCTCGACCACGATGGGCGTGTCTCACCGGAGGAGCTGGAAAAGGTTGGTTTGGATGGCCTTCCCAACTTTGACGAACTTGGTGCAGA
The DNA here is from genome assembly GCA_018849495.1 of Termitomyces sp. T123_Mx157. Taxonomy (NCBI): domain Eukaryota; kingdom Fungi; phylum Basidiomycota; class Agaricomycetes; order Agaricales; family Lyophyllaceae; genus Termitomyces; species Termitomyces sp. T123_Mx157. The sequence goes on from JABFYK010000010.1 coordinate 47,125, forward strand.
AGGACACCACTACGATGTCGAGAGCGGTAAGTGCTGCTTAGTGTCATCTTCAGTGTCACAACAGTATTGAATTTTTGACCCGATAGAATTTTTCCTGCATCACGAAGGTCAGTAGAGATATTGCCTTGATCCTCAAACGCTCAATCGGTTTTCGTAGAACAATTTCACTCAACACCAGAAACTCAGACCGATGACTCGTACAATCACCCCGAAGATCTGGAACATTTCGCTGCTCATGAAAGCATTGAGCGTGAAGAAGCTGAGAGGGAGGCCAAGTTCCAAGGCATATCCGTTGAGGAAGTCCTCAGGGATCACCAACATGACGACTCTCCGCCTCAGACTACGGCCTCCGAGAACAATAACTCTGACTCAGCTTCATCGCATCCACATGGAGAACAGATTGAGGCCGTACCTCCAGTCCAGGAATCCCCAATACCCAAAGTAACTCGCGTGCCGCCACCTGAGAAACAAGATCCCAACATCCGTTTCAAAGACGCTCCAGCTGAGGCACAGCGTAAAGGTGATTGGGGAGAAGGAGGTTACAGAGCACCTACAGAGCCTGGTGATAGGCTGAGGAGGAACTTACCTTACAAGGTATGTCATATTGGTTCCATGACCACAGGAGAACTGAATAACTGACGAGCAGAACCGAATGCAGTACAAGTTCCGCCGCAATTGGGGTGACTTCTAGGTTGTCTTGGTATATGGGCTTCAGTGAATTGACCTATCATTATTGGTTGGGCTGCATCTATCACATAATTCTCCATTGGCATTAGCTTAGAGAGTATGATCTCTTTTTGCCTGAGTCATTGTGTTCTTGTATCATGTAGCATTACCCACGCAATCATCTTTGATTCTCGTGTTCGTAGGAATTATAATCGTATCGAGGTATCATTAACATTGGGGAATATGTGTCGTTAGAAATTCATTATTTCTAAATTCATCGTCCATCGAACATGTCACTCAAGATGCCCTGCTCTACCGCCTCCCAATCGACGTTTCCTCCACTGGCATAAACACTCTCATATGAAGTAATGCTCACATTAGAGAAGAATGGAATTAGATCTCGGATGCTTTCGATCTGTCGTAGTGAAGTCAGCATAGGGCGGCGTAAGGGCTGGTCCCCAAAAGTCGTCAACAAGTTGGGTGTTGTAACTCCATTCGCGCCATCCTGAAACAACGTATATAGTTCGTGCATCAGCGTCAGCAACTCATATTATGGAACAAGGGATAACATACCCCAACAGGAAGAGCTCCTGCGACCTCGGCGAGCCGGTCCATCATGGCTTCGGGGAAGCAATTATCAGGACGGTATATTGCGTCAACTGTGTCAGTTACGAAGATCCATTGATGTCTAAGCATCAAGATCAAACAAACTTGAACTGTAAATTGGTTACGCGAGAGCTTACATCTGAAACTCCTCGGTTTGGAGGACCAGCAGTAAGTCTAAGCATTTGCTTGCCGCGAGGATCAGCTGTAGGTCCTCTGTTCCATCCGAAGGTAGCGTCGTTAAGGCTTGCTCGAAGATACGGTACTGAGTTGAAAGACCGCAGATCATTATTAAGCATTTCAACAAAGACAACAACCTACGAGTTCCATCAAGAGCACAGGCCAAAAGCTTGTCATGTTATGCGGTGAAAGCCGACATAATAACACTCGAATACATAATAAAACCTCACATTGCACGATGGGGGCCGTAACATTTCTGAAGATGTCAACCAGCTTCTCTTGAATCGTCGGAAGTTGTGTGAGGAAGTGGTTCTTCTCTCCAGCGAATAAGATAAATGAAAGTCTCCGGACGTTAAGAGACCGTAGCAGCATTTCGTACTCCCTATTTGTAAAGATGTTTGCTGATGGAGCTGTTGCCACTTTAGCTACAAGAGCCAGTCAGCGCTGTACGATACAGTGTTGCAGCACATACAAAGTAACTCAGGGAAGGCAGCTTTGTCAGCGTCAAACAGAGTCTTAACGATAGGGGTCCACAACTCTGCGGCACTAGCAGTGCAATTGAATAATCTGTTATCATTCAATAGTTCTGTTACGGGAGTCTTCCAAGCCTTGATAGCAAATGGAATTTTAGCCATTCCTTGTATGATTGCCAGGACAGTTGGGTCCAAATCCAATGGTCTGATAATTTAATGCTGAGACACCGGGCAGTCGGCACAAGTAACGTTACCCACCTTGTTCTCCCTCTCATCGCAGGATTTACTACGTAATAGATTATGTTGCTACATGCAGAAACTATCTTGTCGTTGTCCATCAAGAATTTACGCAGATTTGGTAAGACAGAGGACGCCACAAAATTACTGATCTGGTCATACATTCTGATCAGTATCCACATGCAATTTATGAGAAGCTTCGCTCACCTTCGAGATCAGTTCTGTAGAATCTCCAGGTTTAACTGAATCTGAAGGAACCAGTGTGTTCACGTCTTGCCTTTCTTCATTCCTGTAGTCTAAAAGACCGGTTGTACAAGAGTCGTATCGACGGCAAAAGCGGGACTTACCTTGAACAGGAATAGGAGAGTTTCGGCCATTATTGGTGAGTGATTCTTTTGTAGTACGACGAATCCAAGATCCCTGGTCATATGAGCGGCCTACAAACATCACGTTAGAATCGAGAAGTTTTCCAAAGTTATCCTATAAGAGGAATATTCAGAATCTGATGTTCGAAGGATCTACATCGACTGACCTGTAACTCTTTGCGTATACGGCGGTCATCCATAGCCGTTGTTTGAGAGACTTTTTCAGACAACACAGTAAGGCAGCTGAATGCTGGGTCAGCCGACATCCATAACCGTATCTAGATATTTTACCTGAGAGCTGCAAAGTTATGTATCTTGAAATCTCGTGTACTTCCAACAATGTCTTTGATCAGTTGTAGGAAACGGCTCCACACTTGTATGGCTATTGGTCCCTCTAATCGACAGAGATAATGTTCAAGGAAATCGAAGAGTACCCCTTCGGTCCTGCAGAGAGTGATAATGAGACAAGTCCTCACAGAATCGCTATACAGTGGTGTTTACAGGTGCGGATTAATAGCTTGTTTCCTGTTCCTTTCGTTGATTCCTGATATGCGGCAGGAAATGCTCTCGCAGATCATATGCACAGCGTTTTGAGCACTAGCAACAAGCACATCAACCAGTTCAAATGCGGCATCTAGAGAAGCTCTTGAGTCCTAAGCGACCCAATTAGAGAGTTACAGACTTGAAGAGAAAAAGCGCCTACAGAAACTCGACTCCAACAGTCCACAACCGATTCGAAAACTTCAACAGGTTGTACGCGGAACAAGTGCTCTAAAACCCGGCGACATCGTATCCGCGTTCGATTATAGACAAGTGACAGCGAGTCATCTTTTGATGTCCATGTTGATCGCGTGGTCCAGGAAAGTGTTGCCCATATTAAGTACAAAACACGAATTCCTTCGTCAAGAGACCTATATGCTGGCGACCGCACCTGGAGATAAGACACGATAAGTACATGAAGCATGTAGCATGAGCATGGCACTCACTGTGAGCGTTTCGTCGGTGATTTGTTGTGTGCTTTCTGAACCGAAAACATTAGATACATAGCCCAACAAACCACTGTTCTCTGCCCCAGCTTTATCTTGCGGTATAGATTCCTCTTCGGTCGAGCTCGGTTCCATAGTATAGGCTAAACTGAGCAGTATCATTCGCTCGAGACCGTTCAAAAGCATAATCATCTCCGCGTCTGTCACACTTGATGAAAAATCCCCAACAAAATCCTGTGCTTGCGACGAGGCGATATGAATGTCCTTTAATGACAGGGTCAATTGTCGACAAAGACAATCATTCAAAGGGCTAACCACAGCCTGTAGTGCTGGTTGGAACTGTGGTATGGCCATGAGTATGAAGTCAAGCCAATGTTGCAGCACAGGACGATTTGTTTGAACGGCAATGCCATCCACAAGAACTTGTATCAGCAAAGAGTTTACTGAGTATTGTTGACGTTCGGATTCAATGTCGTGACCTGATGCACTACTGGGACCGCTGCCATCGCGCCTATGCATGGCTTGCCGTGATGCTGCATCATGAGATGTCGAAGCAGATATGAGTGAGTGCAGGAGATGCAAAAGCTTGTTTTGAAGATCGAGGCGGTGCCAGTGAACGCAGAGATAGAGCTTTCCAACAATAATGGCTTCAATCCCATCGGTAATGCTGTCAACGTCCCCACGAGCGACAACGGCCTGGAGCAAGTCCACAGCTGAAGACTGGATTATGGCGTTGTTTGGATGCATGGTCGGAGTCCACGACAAATTTGGCTCTGACTGAATAAATCTGGAAAAAGGACTTAGATGGAATTCAAGACAAGGACAAAAGAAGGTGAGGTACCGCAGGACTATCTCAACTAGGGCATCAAAGTAGCTCGCATTTGTATCGAACATACCGCCTTGGAAAGATTTCAGTAAGATATACATGATTTCAGTGTCACTACTCACAAACTATAACCCTTTCAATAAGACCTGCATGATGTGAACGTTGGATCGGCGTTGCTTTTGCTGTCTTCGCAAAACCTTGTCCACCGAAGCGAATGATAGACAAAAGCAAATCGAGGAGATGATTTGTGTAGCGCTGGTCGAAGGGGCATTCATAAAGGAAAATCTGGATCTCCTTTCCATTGACTTTTGCAACTGAAGGGATCCGTCGTATAGTTGGATCCAGGAGCTCAAACAGAATCGGATCAAGGACACTGAAACACAGCTGAATTTCCGAAATCTCAAGTTCTCGTAGCATAACGTACCGCAGATAAGATCTAAGACTGCATCGCATCCAAGTTTCACCAATGCGCCTTAGGCTAGGATCGTCGCTTTTCAGGGTCTCGAGCACAATCATCATTGGCACTTTGAAGCGGAAACCAGGAAGAAGATTATCCTCTACTATCTTGTCAGACTATGGTCAATCTAGGAGAGGAACTACATACCTGTCAACCTCCAAAAAACACCGAAGGCTTCATAGGATTCGTTAATGTTCCGAGATTCTGGAGAGGTCATTGTTTGAGCTATTATTGATTCAACATGCGAGTGCGTTGTCGCAATTTCTAGTGACCAGATGAGATTGATAGCCCGGAGATGATACACTACATTATCGGCACGGAGGTACTTGAGCAATTTGGTAACCATCTTCACCATGGTTGACCTATTATCAATGAGAGGCCTGGGAACCAAATTGGTGTTTTGGTGTAAGGCGACAACGAGCGAAACACTTCGATCGACTGTTGTGAAATTAGCCAGCTGTAAGGGCATGGTTAAAAGGTCATGATTTTGTGCACTGATGTACCAACCTCATGCTCCAGTCCCTTAAGAATCACTCGGAGCCAGTCGTCAGGATTCCATGGTAAAGTCACCGAGGCTGTGAGTCTGCTGGAAAGTCCGTCGAGGAGCAAGAGACTCAGGGAAAAGACCTCTCGGAGAACAACAATGTCCGAGGAAGAAGTAGTCAATGTCTGGGCGCAACGATGACTTATAGTCGCTAAGCTTTCGAAAGCTGAAACGAAAGGCACCGCGAAGGAATTGGAGAGGGATTCAGGTAAAGCTATGGGGTCAACGCCGTAAAAGCTACAGGCGAAGAGGTAGGGACGTTGTGTTGTTCGTTTCTCTTCAATCGGCCCCGTAAGGTCTGGTCGTTGCATCAAAGCAGAATGAGGTATATGCCGCAACATTTCTTCTTGCAGAAGGAGGGCTTCCTTTATCAAGGGAGATGATATCCTGGAGATATCACCTTGAATTCGGATCTAGATCATGTTCAATATCACAGCGCAAATGGTAGAAAATCTGTTACATCTATGAGATCTAAAATGGCTGCAAAAATTATGGGGAGGTGTATCGTTTGTATCTCATCATCTTGGGAAAATGTTTTGAGTAGGAATTGGATCATCCGGATTGCCTGAGGGTATTTATTGAGTATCAAGGATTTGTGTACTTGAGGTGCGCAAACCTCGATATCGTTTGTGTCTCCAGTGATTTCAGAAAACGTAACAGTCAAGAGTTGTTTCCAGAGTATATGAGGCTCGATAGCCTCGTATAGGGTGCTCGCGGTCATCGTCACCTAAACAAACCATGTAAGATCACATTCAAGCGAGGAAGACAAACTAACGTCTTCGCCTCCATCGGAGGGGTGATCAATAAGCTTTTTTATGGCTTTGAAAGCATCATAGACAAGAACCTGGGAGATAGCCGCACCAATCTCCCACTTGTCCAAGAGGGAGATGAAGATTTTGAATGGTCTCGACTCGGAATACTCCCCTGAAGGCATGAACATCTCGTTCTGAGAGCTATCAGACAATCTAATGCTTCACACGAAACGTACATCACACCTTCAAAGTGGAATGGACAAGGTCCAATGCATGTGTCTTCAAATATTCTACTTGGTGTTCGCTTTTCTCATCAGAGCCAAGGAGCCAGGTATAGAGACGTCGATTGAGAGATAGGTCACGACGAAGTACAACTCCAGTGGCCGCACGCATGAGGATGACGCGATCTTCGACCTGTGCCTTTCTCACGGCTGTGCTATCCACACGCAGTGACTGCAAGAGCAAGTCGAGGGCTCCTCTCCGTACCAGTAGATTCTCGTCCTCAAGGGCGGCTGCAAATGCACGAATCATTAGGCCGATATCCTTGCCGACGACTTCCGTCATATCTGGCCAGTTTCAACGTATATCACTTTCCCGACGAGCAATGGCCATACCTTCATCTGCGTTCAGACGAGGTAACCGTCGTGCAAGATAATTGAGAGAAGTTCCACGGGCGATTGGTGTCGTGAGCATCACTAGCCAGATGTTCTGAAAGAAGAATGACGGAGAGACGGTGCCTGATAAGCGATCAAGCAAATTCAAAACCTAGTTTGATATCTGAATTTAACATATCCGAAGTTGAAGAACATCTTGCACACCTTGTCGAAAAATTCCGACGTCTCTTCCTCCAGTCCAGGTAGAAGCGCGAGAATAAAGGACTTCATGACAGGACGTAGTCCGGACTGCAGTGGCAAGTAATGCGTATCGAACAGGTTCAAGAGTGTTGGCTTTTGTGGAATATTAATGCTTTGCTCCCCATAGAAACATGCCCCACACACCTTGACAGACGTAGCGGCATATTCAAAGAAAGGAAACAATCCAGATGACCATATTGGCAAGTCCGCCAGAAGTCCTTCAGGCTGCACGAAATAGAATAAGCATTGGTTGTGCAGTAATTGCGGACTACGCTTACTCCAAGGACCGATAATATGTGCAGGTACACATCCAGAGCACGCTGATGTACCCCAGTTGGGAGTGCAGGATTTAGACATTGTGACAGACGTTTAGAGACGATCAATTTGCGTGGTATATCTTTAAATTGCATGTACGATTGAAACGTCTGAGCGTGAACCGGCCGACCAGTAAATAGAGTGTTTCTTTATATACCGGATATAGACTACCTTGAGAAGTTGCTTCAGGAACGCAATGAAATCGGCCCATTCATGCACACTGTCGAAAGAATTGAGACACTTCTCCACTTGCTGGGTGAATTTCTTGTATTTGGGGTCCGAAGCGAATACTTGTTGTGCTACAGCTTGGTCCTTATAAGACGAGATTCTGTGATTAACAGTGCAAGATGGACAAACCGCGTTCATTCGCCCTCGCTGATATCGGTGCACGGGGTGCAGAGCCCTTCGTTACAGTCCTTCCTGTACCTTGAGCGCTAGATACGGTCAAAGATTCGGAAGACATCGTAATAAAGAGATATCAATCAGTCGACCAGCGATTCAGTGTTTGAAAGGTGTAGGTGCTCGCGAAGCAGCCTGTGTATACTTATGAACGTCACGGTTGTCGTCCCTTTTAGACGTCCACGTGACTCCACACGTCGACCATTTCTGGAACGTGGACTTCAATATGAACACGTAAATACAGATGTAAAGTGTAGCAAAGCAAAAGAAGATTAATGCAATTTGAAACTGGAAAGTCATGGTCCAGGCGTTATCAAGTCCGAATCACCTTCGGACTGAGGTGCAGCAACGATAGTTCGCATTTTCGTTTGAGGGCGAGCGTTTGTTGTTGGGACATCTGGGATTGAGGACCCAGAACGAGAAGGGGCGGTGGAAGCAGCTAGCGACGACACCGCCTTCACCTTGCCCTTGCCCTTGACCGGCGCCGACATTGACACTGCCGACGAACGAGGGGGAGCAACGCCTGGTAATCGCTCCTCACCAGGTTTAGGTAGGCTCGAAGCGTATTCTGACTCCTTTTCTCCAACCCATGTCGTTGTAAACCATCTTCCACCAGCAATTCCTCGAATTTCACGTCGGGCAACCCGCCAGTGTCTCACTGTCTTCTTGCTCTTGTCCAAAGACAAAATGGGGGCGAATCCGGTTGGGATTTTTGGAGCTGGTTGGACCGGGAATGGTTTGGTAGGAAGGGGATAATGTGGGACTGGAGCGTTTTCGAGATTTGTTTCCTCCGTCAAAGGAATTGAGACTAAAGACCCAGTCAATTCAGCCCCTTCAGGCTCAGGGGAGCCAACATCGAACTGTGCGGTGACCGGTGAGGACGCTGCTGTCCCAGTGTGTGCTGAGAAACAATTCGTAAGTTTGATATGAGTGAAAAGCGGAGAGATATGAAGAACCTTCGGAAAGCCCGGCAGCATCATCAGGAAGAAGAGGCATTGCAGTCTTCAGCCTAAGAGGGAACATTGCTTAGCACAGACGTCTAAGAAGTTGCAAGAGATAGTACTTGGTTGAGGCCATCTTTGTACGCGTCTTAGCAAGCTTCTTTGGAGCTTTTTTTGGTGTCGCCACTTTTGAATGACCACTGACATGAACACTCTGCTTGACATCGATAAGAGGTTCTGACGGCGTAGCCTCAAACCATGTCATCGTCGGAGCGAGGTCAATCCGCCCTGGCACATTCGTCATGGCTTTCTCTTGTGCCTTCCTCTCATCTTCCGCTATACGCTTCTCGCTTTTCCGGGGTTTCCGCTTGCTGGAAGTTCTCTTCTTCGCGACCTCGCCTGACCGGGATGGGTTGGGAAGCGCGGTTACAGGCACAGGTTTCATGAGTTCGTCTTCGTCGTCATCAATGAGCTGGTCCTCTTCTTCCTCCACTTCGTCGTACTCGTCATCAGAAAGATTCTCCTTTCGTCGGGGCCGAGGCCATGCAGAAGGTGTTTTAGTTTTAGTACGACGCCCACTGCCAGAGGCCTTGGGCTGGGGTGGAGGCGACTCTTCGTCCTTAAGAGTGGAAATTTCAGGAGCGTCCATGTCTATGTCCTGGTCCATGTCAGAAGTTCGTGTCGTAGGATCGTAAGAGACCCAAGGCGATACGCGAAACATTGATACTGCCTATGGCTTGTTTGCATGTATTTCATGACGGCTGTTCAAGTCGATGCCAGAAATATCCAGTACATACGGGGATTGATACCATTCTCATTATGTTCATCAGACGATGATATGCTGGCTTTGGATCTCTTAATGGCTCGCGAGTTCTTGCTAGATATATGGCAATGAATGTACGATGTTCGCAAGTGATGTGGCAAAAAGGGGCATATCCTTCCGGAAAGTATGAATCAAACTTCAAATCAGGTATATATCTGTTTTGATTCGTTCTCATAACCCGTCCATTTACCCAGGTCATCGTTGATGTCCATCACATGCGTGTCGTAGTAAATATGGGCTGTTGGCTTCAGATCATCCCAATGTACCAGTGCCCCTTTCTCATCTCGCTCCAAATGGGTACCAAGAATGGACGTTTTGCCAGCCAAATTGTTCTTTGAAGCAACACAGACACCACAATTCTTGCACCTGTACCGAGTCTTGTATGGTTTCGCTGGAGGTACAAAAGAGTCGAGGACATTGCTATTGGGTTGCTTATGTGTCCATCTGAATGCCGTCGTGGGGAAATGAATTGTGTGAACGAAAGGGGCCCCTAGAAGACCCAAAAAAGCTATTCAACGTCTACATGAAGACAGGATGTTGGTCCACATACCTGCAAGCCTTTGGCAATTAGTGCAGTGGCAATATGCACGGAGGATGGGAGGACCAGTGACCTCGTATGAAATAGAACTGCAAAAACATGCTCCCTTGTAGAGCTTGGGCATGTTGGCAAGTAGTCTAGAATTTGAATCGATCGACGAGATTTAGATAAGGGGCCTGAGGTGTGGGAAACTGGTGCTCCGTTCCGAGGCAACGGTGCTCCATGCTTGGAGTGATGAAAGTTCTGTGAATGGGGCGGAACGCGTTCCGACTTCCCGAAGCTGGAATTTGAGCTCGAGTCCTAAGTGCTGGGTATCAAAGGTGTCGTTGGCAACAACGCATTAGTTTCACACATATGGGCTTAGCCATAGATATGACTTCACCGTGCGGACCACAGAAGTTTGAAATAAAGTGCTCCCTCATGGTGAGTGGGTTTGAGTTTTATGTGTCCAGCGAATGAAGGAGCAAAGATTGGATGAAAGCGTGATTCCAATGTGCTGACCAGTACTAGTAAACATTTTGTAGCTCACAACCATTTATGATTGCAGATTCGCCGGTCACAATAAATGAAAGGGTTCCTTGGGAGTTGAAAGATATTGTTCTCATGTACGAGAGTGGTGAGAACAAATCGAAAGAAAGGTCATTTTTCGTGTCCAGAGCAGCAATGTAGCCTTCGAATTCAATGAAGACGGGAAAAAATCCGTGGCAAAAGTTATGTACGATTTCTGATTACATAATCATCCGCCGAATTATTCCGCTGTCTACTGCCGAGTCCCGATACATTTTCCCAACTCTTGTTTTGTAAAAAGTTCAGGTGCGTTGCGTGGTTCCAAACATATCGCATAGAAGAAGTGTTGACACCATCCAATCGTCAAGTGTCTCTGTCAAGGACACTTTGCCTCCTAGATTTGTGAACAGACGAGGCAAATACCATGGTTTCACCAACTGTCAACGTATGTCTCCTGTTTTTCCTTGTGGATTATTACAGAGGTTCAGGAAGTAAAAATCAGGTCGTTCGGTACTCTGCACTTGCTTTTGGTGTCGCTTACGGCTTCTATCACCGCCGCACACTTCAGGAGCAGCACGACCAGCAAAAAGTGGAGCATGCCCTTCACGAACGGAAACGTCTAATTGTTGAGGCAAAGGATGCTTGGAAAAGACAGAATGAGACAAAAAGCTCGACTGGTGCGTCTTGAATTCCTTATGCAGTATCCTATTAGTGCTATGCTGGCGGTGGAGTTCGCTAACAATCTATCCTTTCCAGTGATCACGGATCCGGAAGACTCTCGATTCGATCTAGAAAAACTTTTGCTGTCATTTGAGAAGGCATCATAGTAGACCTGTACGCTCCACCGTGGCAAGTGTATAGAAAGCTCTCTATGAACGGTTTTTTGCGCGCTGCCCGCACATTCCTCTCCTTATACTGTGCTAGTCACCTAATTAAACATTCTGTCCAACCTCCTACATGCGGCCATCATGAGAACAAACGGTAGAGTAGCAGTATGTACACTGAGCTTCAACTTCGTGCCTTGAATGTGAGCAGAATCGTGAGAAATATCGCGTCGCGTCAGACTGCCGTGCTCTAATTCTGTTTGGAGCCGTTAATCTCTCTTCGAACATCATTAACTCAGATAATCCAGTCTTTGGACTAGGTAAACATGAAACCTCAGGTCGAGGAGGTCGAAGATGATCTTGCGGCAGAGGAAGAGAACAAACTCATCAACGAGGTTCGTCAACGCGCTCACTGCACCTCTAGTTTTGACAATCTTATATTTTTCCCCCGTTTTGACACCTCTAGGAGTACAAGACCTGGTGAGTTCCGCGGACAGATATATTATATTGCGCGACAGTCTACTAAGGCGTCATGCCTCAGGAAGAAGAATGCACCATACCTCTATGATGTTGTTATCACCCACGCTCTCGACTGGCCAAGTCTGACCTGTCAATGGTTCCCAGACAAAGAGTCGTATGTCTACTCAATTTTACACCTTCTTACCCATCAACGATGTTTGTCCTTTAGACCCCAGAACAAGCCCTACACTACCCACCGGCTTCTCCTTGGCACGCACACATCAGGGCAAGCCCAAGACTACCTCCAAATCGCGACTGTCCAAATCCCAAAACGCGACGGGCCCGCTTCAGGCGGTGACAAACTCGACTCAGGCGACTACGACGATGAACGCGGCGAGTTGGGTGGCCACACCATACCCGCTGCACCACGGATTCAGATCATCCAAAAGATAAACCATGCGGGCGAGGTCAATCGTGCGAGGTACATGCCTCAGAACCCAGACCTTATTGCGACGAAGGCTGTCACGGGCGAAGTGTTGATCTTTGACCGCACAAAACACTCTAGTGATCCTGAGAAGGGAGGAGTGTGCAGGCCGGATATTAGGCTTGTTGGGCAGAACAGGGAAGGGTGAGTTATTGGTGCTAACTATCACTTGAAAATCATGATTCCTCATATCGTTTACTACAAGGTTCGGATTGGCTTGGAATCCCCTGAAGACTGGGCATGTCCTCGGCGCATCTGAGGATATGACAGTGTGCCATTGGTATGTGCACCCCATGTTATGATACAGGAAATCAAGCTTACTCACGAATGCAGGGACATCAACTCGTATAGTAAGGCAAACACGACCATCGAACCTACGACAATTTTCAGAGGTCATACGTCGGTTGTTGGAGTATGTAATTTGTTTCTTGCCCCTCGTTGAAGCTCACATTCTACATGGATTCAACTTGTGCCACGATCAGGATGTGGATTGGCATGCGACGGACGAAAATATCTTCACCAGTGTTGGTGACGATAAAATGATGATGATGTATGTTGTCCTTCCAATACATACTTCGGAGCATTCTCATCTAGGCAAAGATGGGATAAGAGGAGCTCTACAAGTCCTGCAACGAAAGTCCAAGCCCACGAACAAGAGATTCTCGCCGTCGCATTTAGTCCTTCGACGCCGCACCTGATTATTACGAGCAGCGCAGATAAGGTATGTTACTCGAGTACGAAATTCGGAGAGTTTGACTAACTTCTGATGGCAGACGTGCATTCTTCACGACATGCGGACACCTGGGAGGACGTTGCACGTCTTCGAGTCACATACCGATGAAGTTCTCCATGTCGCCTGGTCACCACACAGCCCCAGCGTCTTTGCTTCTGCATCTAGCGACCGCCGTATTAATATCTGGGATCTGTCTCTCATTGGACAAGAACAAACTCCAGATGACCAAGAGGATGGACCCCCAGAGCTGTTGTTCGTTCATGGAGGTATGCAACTCTTCTTTGAAGACGTCAATATTTGATTGAAATTCCTACAGGACATACGGCGCGCCCGACGGACTTCTCATGGGCACCTGGCAAGGACGAGAACTGGACGGTCGCAAGTGCTTCTGAGGACAATGTCGTGATGGTCTGGCAACCGACGATGCGTGTGTGGGCAGGCGATGCGATCAAGATCAACGAGGACGAGTTGGAAGCTGATGATATGGAAGGTGTTGAAAGCGCCCCTGTGGCAAGTGGATCTGGAAAGGGAAAGGGCAGCACCAATGTAAGTCAGAGAAGCCAGAGTATGGATGTAAGCACCCCCGGAGATGAGTGAGCGTTGCACGTCTGCGTTGCTTATCTGTAGTTCCTTCTTGAAATATCGCATGAAATAAGATGTCCTCTTTCGCCGGGTATGATATTTACATGGCAGATGGTGATATACAAGCGACGCCATTCCCCTATTTTCTACTGTAGAGTTCATCTCCGAATAGTCGTGGGGTTTTTTCATAGAAACATTATCCGAATGAGCTCGAATAGTACTGCCAGAAGTAATCAGAATGAGGTGTGTGACTTCGAAATCGAACATTGAAGCATACCTCCCCCGCAAACAACAAAAATGATAAGGCTCAGGACATAAACATTGATAGGACTCTTTTTCGCAAGTTGCTCCTGTCTCGATGGATGCGTAGGCTTTTTGCCCGCCCTCGCATCTCTCGCGAACTTCGCGTTCCGTTGACGCATCTCAAATTCAGTAGGCTAAGGATCATACATCAGGTTTCACAAGCCTGAGATGTATGATGAGACATACCATAGTTGTATAGTAGAAAGAAGGAGCGATGCAATTAGGAGGTCAACGTACAAGATGATGCAGATATAACGGTTGCGCGAACGTGGCAGTTAGAATGCCGGGCCGAGACCCGACTCCGCAACGTCACCGAGGAATCGGGATTCGGATATTCGTCAGTTACAATATATTTCAGCCATACTCACAACGCAACGTCGAACTTGCGAGCATGTCAACGAGTAAGTACCGTTTTGGTGCGTCATTTCTTCGTTGGATGAAGTCCTCTCACATCACAAAAAGTACAAGGGCCAACGCACACAAAACAAATCAAGTTCCAAGTTGATATAAATACCAGCCTGCAGACAATAGGTCATGTACATTCCTATCCCATAATAATGAGCCCTGTACTGGGCGTTCCTTCTTGTTAAATTAAAAGCTCCGTACCTGGAGAAGTTCACACATTTCTCGAGTAAAAGCATTCATAGGATTATTCAGTCTAGATATGTATTTCATCCGAATCCCGACCCGATCACGACTTGGAACCGCTTCTCCAAATTTGATCATGGGCAAAGGCAAGAATCTAAAGGCAGCACTGCAGTCCCAGCAATCTCGTTTTAAAGCCAAGGAAAAACTCTCTCATGCTTCACAAGTCGCTGAGCAACGTTCGAACAGAAATGCAAAACAGTATTTCAAGAGTGCTTCTGCCGATCCTCTGTCAAATAACTTGAACAAGGGACAAGCGGCGCCTGCACCACCACCTCGGCGCACGACTATCCCAGTTTCCTCTACAGATACTATTCTTCTGATTGGAGAGGGAAATTTTTCATTTGCACGCGCTCTGCTATGCGATCCACCAGCTGAACTACGTGATTTGCCTCCGAGAAATCTGACAGCCACGGCGTATGATACCGAGGACGAGTGTTATGAAAAATACGCAGAGGCTCGAGAGATTGTGACCTACCTTCGACAGCGGGGCACGCAAGTCTTGTTTGGTGTAGATGCGACGAAGCTAGAGAAAATCGCGCCGTTGAAGGGAAGGAGGTGGGATCGTATAGTGTGGAACTTTCCTCACGCTGGTACGTTTGCCCTATACCTGTGGAACTGTATCTATGAACACTGATCGTTTTGTCGTTCTTGTCAGGCAAAGGGATTACTGACCAGGACAGAAATATTCTATCCAACCAAGTACTGATACTTGGGTTTCTGCGATCGGCCGCCAAGATTCTATCAGCGGGACCTGTACCTTCCTTTACAACCCCACGTAAGCGGAAGAAGACCGACGACGACGACGACGACGACGATTGTGAAGCGGGGGACGAGTCAATGCATATAGAGACCGAGGAGGGGGAGCAATTCAAATTCATCACACCGAAAGAGGCCGTTAAGACGCGCGGGACTGTCCTCATCACGTTGCGGAATGTGGTCCCTTACACGTTATGGTTTTTCTGCACGAATTTCTCATTTGTTCAAGTTCTGAGATGGTTTCTCTCCAGGGATGTACCACGACTTGCAAAAAAACCGCCATTACCAACCACAGGAAGCACACCACCTAATCCACGATATACCCTTTTGCGTTCGTTTCGCTTCAATCGAAATGGGTATAAAGGATATGAACACCGTATGACGAAAGGGACGCGGGCTCGTGGGACTGGCAAAACGGGAGAGGGTGGTGAGGATCGTACATGGGAGTTTTGTCTTCAAGACGGATAATCCAGCGAGTGATGAAAATACATCTGTGTGAGGATCATGTGGTAGGAATGATTATATATGTATTAATCTATACACTAAGATGGGGGCGCAGGACCTGTATCCGAGGCTGCAGCGTCTTCTTCCAAACCCTTCTTCAATCCTTCCAATGTCCGCGCCAACTGACCTCCACTTGCCTGACTGAGGACTCCCGCTAATTGCATACTCGGTGCACTGAGCAGACCCACAATTTGTGCCCGCAGCGTATCCAGTGTCGGAAGCTGCGATACATTTTTGATCCCTTGTGGTAGGAACACTCTTCCTTCAACGAGCGCACCCATAAGCTTCAACTCGGGATAGAGAACCCGTCGTTGGCGCTTCACTCTTCGGCCTGGTGTCTCTGGGTCGGCATTCTTCTCCTGCTGCGCCTTCTTAATCTCCTCGGGTGTTTTTGGTGGTCGCGCGGGGACAGTACGCTCCAATGTGCGCAGTATAGCACTAAGTTGAGGAGGGTGGAATGATGGGAGTGAGAGCACGACGAAATTGCCTGTAGATTCGCCAATCATCGTGCTAACCTCAGCTAGATGTATTCCAGGAAAGTCGCGTAGTGCAGCTCCAAAAATGCTGGTGCGAATGAAAGTAAGAAGGGGCTGAGGCTGAGGCGTGGCAGGGATGTCAGCGGAAGCGAGGGATGGAGCAGCGCGGTTCGAGGCGGTGAGAATATCGCGGCGCAGTTGGACTAGACGGTTTGCGGAGAATTGGTCGTGGTGAAGGATGAGAAGAGGGCCATCTCTGCTGCCGTCGAGAATCCTTCTGTACCAGTTGTACTGGTATGCTTTCTTATCCTTAAAAACGCGTGGCAGCTTTTTACCCGGCAGAATTTTGGCGGGCTTGACGGAGATAGCATATCCACGCGACGCAAAAGGCGTCTTGGTCGCTGCCAACCACGACGAGCAGCGTGCTTGGCTCAACATCGCATGAACGGGAAGTTTGCTGAAGATGCGGAGCGGAATTCGGAAGCCAACATTTCTTGTGACGTGTAACGTTCCGTCACGCCAATTTCTCTACTTCTTCTCCTCAACGGGCGTGATACTATACTAGCATGTAAGGCACGCCTGAATGCCCATAAAGTTTAGTGTCTTACTCTGCATGATAACAGGGACGACGACGACGAGTTTTTGTACGGAAGTTCTTCGGCATCGGCGTCTAAACATGGTAAGAATCATCAGGGATATTGTGAACTTCACGGAGAGCTCTCTGTTGTTATTGCCTACATTCTTCAATGATATCGTTTTGACGCCCATTTTTTGTTTTTGTGTGATACGTTAGCTCCTCAACCGTAAGTTGTTGGTTATAGTTCTTTTGGAACGTTAAACATAAATGCCTGTGCAGAAGTCCATACGATGACCCTATCGACCCACTGGCGAATGGTACCTTCTCAAATTTGGAACCTGTTGCAAACGACGACATCTTTAGTACTACTCGAGAACCATTTGGTACCACCCGAGAACCGTCGGGCACACCAGAAGCCCTCGTAAATGGCATACCTCAGGAGGAAGAGGAGGAAGAGGAAGAAGATGTTGAACTTGGAGACGAGAGCGACGAAGATGTGAGTGAGACTATGATTTTTCTATCCTATGCCTGACTTGATATTGTCATGAGGTGGAAATTATCATGGAGGCAGCACCCCGATCAATTGACTTCAGGTACTGTGCTACTTTCGTGTCTACACACAGAAGGCTCATCAGTATTCAGGCAAGGAGCTGGCCGAGGTCAAACGTCAAGGGCAGTCAGCTCGTCAATACCTACGCAACCCAGAGCAGGTAGGCTCCTTCCAATATTCATGCATTTTCCGACTCAATAACGTGTTCCAGCTACGCACTCCTTACTAACAACAGAATACACCCCGATCTCGCGAGGCGGGCCTCCAGAAGCCGTTGCACATGCCCCTGGGCTTAATCACTCCCAAACCCAGTCTCATGGCGCTGGATCTTCTTTCGCTAGTCCTTCACACTCCCACTCTCCAGAAACCGGTGCACAGCCCTCAGATGCAGAAGCACAACCAAAAGAGGACGATGGCATAGATACCTCCAGTCTGCCTCCCGTGACGGCGCCACCGTCCCATCCTGGTGTTGACCCGACGGTGACAGGGGTGATGGATGGCCGCTCAATTCTTGATTTCGACCTCGGCACCATGGCTGAAAAGCCGTGGCGACGGCCTGGCTCTGACATTAGCGATTGGTTCAACTACGGGTTCGACGAAATCTCATGGGAGGCGTACTGCTACCGCCGTCGCGACCTGGGCGAGCTCGCCAATGTACTCAAAACCAACGTCATCGTATGTTCTCGATATCTGCTCAAGATCAGCATACATACTAACCTGCCTACGTGATATAGAACTTTGCAGGAATGCAGGAAGAGCAAATTACTGCGCTTCCGCCCGAGGTGCGACAGATGGTCATGACAGGCGCGAACGCCATGATGAATGGAGCCGCAAATACTGGCATGATGGGCCCAGGCGTTATGATGGACATGTCTGGGATGATGGGCCCCATGGGCATGGGGATGGACATCGGGATGGGTGGCGGGATGATGCAAATGCAGCCCGACGGAACTGGGCAGATGCAGCAAGGAGTCACCAATGGGACGCCGGAGCAGGGTGCACAGGGAAACGTTTCCGTTGGGATGATGCAGGACGCCGGGTTTAATGGGCAGCAGCAGGGAGATATGATGGGTATGGGCATGGGTAACGAGTATGGGATGCAGGTATGTTCGTTTCCCTCTTCCGTGTTTGTGCTGATGACGTCTCGACTGTAGCAACAAGCTCAGATAGGGCAGCCAATGTATCAGGGCATGGACGGGCCACAGCAAGTTGTTGCCCCCGTACCAGTACCAGGAGGCCGTGGCGCATCTCCTGCGGCATATCGTGGACGGGCGCAGGGAATGAGCCGTGGCCGCGGTTTCCCGGGGCGGGGTCGTGGGCGAGGCGGATTTGGCGATGGTCGTGCGTTGAATTACTTGACCGGATAATTACCACTTCGTTGACGTTCGAATTATTTCTGCTCTTTTTCCCATGCATATAGCTCCACCGCCGGTGCCAGTACGGCCTGCGTCGCCGCTTCCACCAGGAGTCCCGACGGGCCCCCGAAACCAAAATAAGTACAAGGATCGAGATGGAAATGCGCCTGCTGTAGATGGGTTGGACTATGGCGGCACCAACAAGGACCTTGGCATGGGAAGAACCTCTAGCGGTGAGCCAGATGAAAGGAGTATGAGCCGGTACGTTTGTACATTTTTTTTCCTAGTGTATGTAATCATTCACCTTGTTCGACGAAAGAAAACGGCGAAGTTCTCCAGGGATGGATGATAGCCGCAGTTCGAAGCGCCGTTGAAGCATGACCCCTGTTTTCTTGTGACATGTACATGTCTCGATATTTCTACTCTTATCCAAAATATTCCTTTGAATTCTCCGAGATAACAGGCGATAGCAATGTTGAGAAGTACATAATATACAGAAATAAGACTTAGTTCCAAGCCTGAAGTTAATAATAGTATCACTGTAAGTATCATGAGGCACGAGTTCCTGCTCTTCCACCTCCTGCTCTCCGTTTTCCACCGCGTCCAGAACGTTTCGCGTTTCGTTTGTTACGGCAAGCATCACAAAACCAGCGACCTTCAGGTGGTACAACAAGGCCAATACAAGCCAAATGAAACTAGCAAGCCGTTAGTTAGTCGACATTGTTGTACCAAGCAAGGATAAATAAACACACCCATTCTCTTTCGCACTGCGAGTCATCGCACGCGATCATCTCTCCATAGCTAATGCCATTGCAGAAACAGTATCTTCTATCGTCTCCGTCGCCCTCTCCGTCGCCCGCGTCGCCTGTATCTCCTGGTATACCAGGTCCGATCGCCGTGTTGATGGGTATGATGGGCATGGTCACACCACGCGACACCGGCATCCCCGGGCCTTCCAGCTGCTGTGTCAACGGCGGATTCCAGTCCCCAGGGACGCTCGGAGGCATGACATGGATCTCATACGGACTCGGGTGGTGTGCGTGTGTGCCATTCGGGACGGCACCGTTCTGATAAGGATGTGGGAGGGAAGCGTGATGAGATGATTGAGGGACACTGTACGCGTCGCGGCGCGAGTTTCCGCCGTGACCGTTTGGGTGCATTCCGTTCTGCTCGTATGGATCACCCGTGTGTGGCGTGGCACTGCGATTGCCTGCAGAAGGCCGGGAACGTTTTGAGCCAGCGGCGGAACCGGCCCCGCGTGCGTTGGCCCCGTTGGCTGCTCCACGGTAGGATGAGCTTCCGTTTGTTGGTGGAAGGACGTGAGAGGTGACGGAGACGAGAGATTCGGATGGGGAGGCAGGACGGTCGTTTCTGGAGGCGGAGATCAAAGTATTGTAGATATGTCGAAAGGGAAAACACACTTTTTCGCTCGAGCACGAGAACGGGGATTGAGTTCATTCTTATCTTTCTTGGGTGAACGCATGATATCGAGGTCGTCGTCGCGCTGCAGCACTCGCTGCCGCTTCTTTGCCGGGCTGGGATCTGGCGCGCTGGTCAGCAGCGATCCATATCCACCCCGTCTTCTCCGAGTATTCTCTGGAGGAAGAGCAGGCATGAAAGACCGCGCTGAGACGTGGGGATACGTGGTCTTCCTGTCGAGGGTGGATGGGTCAAAATTGGGGATATGTTCGGTGAGGTTCTTGAGGTGGGCCATGTTGTACTTGAGGTTGTCTGCGGCCTGGCAAGCCACGCGAATCTTGTCATCGCCGCCGAGCTTGAGTCGGGCGGCCTCTTCAGCGATCTCGGCAAGGAGCCAAAGACGTTCTTGCTTGTCTTCCTTGTTCTCGATCATAAGAGTAAGTTTGTTGATTTTGGAGGTGAGGGAGGCCATGGAAGAGGAAAGAACGGCATCGAGCTCGCGGAGGTCGGCAAAATTGCGTGAAAGCTCAAGGGGGAGGGCGTCGAGGGTATGCGTGTACTCGGAGAGGAGGGCGAGGGAGTATGGAGGATTGTCTACGGGGTCGACGTTGGCCGCGACGACGGCTGAGTTGCGCGACGGCGGCATCGTGCTGCTCGTCGTGAGTTGTGCGTCGCTCAGAGTTGTGGTCCAGACTCAACGCCGCTCGAGGATATTTTGGTCGACAATCGGGGATATCCAATTTTACTCACGCTCGGACAAGATATCTCGTCATAAAGTACCAATTGGCGTGAATAGGCAATACAAATTAAACAAGTTACTACAGTATGGGTGTGGATGTTCGTGTCGTTTCTATAACTCTCCTTTTTCCTCCAGGCCTCGAGCTCTGCTCCTCCAACGCGTGATCGTGCTGGATCATGGTTTCACTTCCGTCTGAGGAATTTTTTGAACACGCTAGAGCTCTGTGACTGAGAGCTTCCGCGCTTGGATTGTGCACCCGACGAAGACGAGGCCAACGCAGCGTACATGGCATGTGTGTCGCGCGGCGACTGATGGAATGACGCAAATGCGTGTGGCGATGTGGTCCCAGAGGGGAAGAAGCCGTAGGTGGGCGAGGGAGGGACGGTGAATGGGTAAGACGGCATTTCAATGATTCAATGGCGTTGACGTGCGTGAGGCGAAATTAATGAAGTTGGGGTATTAGAATGTGATGCTGAAAGAGTGCGTGCGATGAAGAAATATTGACAAGAGAAAAATATGATGGAAGGAACAGAAATGAGAGCCGAGATTCGCGGGTAGAGCCTGGTTATATAGGCTCTGTGGGTTGGGTGCTGATAATAGGCACAAAAGCGTACGCGAAGTACTATTGTTATCGAGTGTGTGTGGGGGGTCAAGTGTGTGTGAGAGCCAAGTTGTAAGTTCGAGAATTGTCGATGTTTCCAAGGCGAGGTCTGATGATTTTCGTCTCCATCGAAAATAGCCCAGCTTAAATATGCCCTCCAGAGGTTCTCAGCACAGTGGGCTCGACACCTTTCGAGTACAAGGACGCTTCCTCATATGGACGTTGCTTTGTCCCGATTTGGTATTTGCACCAACTGTGCACCGCCTGATCACCTGCATGATGGTTTGTTGTAACGTTATTGGTTGATTTACCCGGAGAGGCATCCATGCATCATGGCGAGTGGCGATTATGGAGTTCCAGGGCCATTCCCGTTTGCAGATCCAGGCAACATGTAATCCGAGGACAAGAAAATTTTCTGCAATGGAATCAACCTCTGTCAAGCCCTTTCACGCACCTAAGTCTCATCATATCAAGCATTCGACACCACTTTGTGACGGCTCATGTGCTGAGAATATTCTGACCGGAGAGCCTGCATGCGGGGAACTAGATAAGGCTTGGTTGGATCGATCATCGATGAAGAAAGTCCTAGGAACCGGGATAACCTAGGATAACCTTGAAACTGGAAGAAAGGGTTCACGTTCTGAACAGAATTCGTGCTAGCCATTTTTGCAACAAGTGAAAGTTTGTCCTTGGTCCATACAGATCACAATAACGTCCTCGTGGCACAAATATGAATGACCTTTTCAAAAAAAGGGTCTTGTACATTGTACTTTGAGTAGCACATCTACAAAGATTCCTTTACCGTTCTTCGACGTCAACATCAACTGTAACTTGAATGGGTATATGGGTATACTTGTTGTATGAGAAAGCTTCAAACTGCAAAGCCCAAGACAGGCTAAAAACTAGAAAAGAAAGCCACTAAGCTGTTAAACATACCACATATAAATCCCTTAATATTTATACGAGGGAGGTCTTCTGTCTACGGCGATAGTGGACGACGATGTCGCTAGGGTATAATGAGTATCCTCCGAAGGACGGGGCCCAGACCCTGATCTTCTATGAAGGACCGAAAGTTGGTTCAAGTCGAAATTTCGATTGAAACTGTAATTCTTCAGATCCGGAGTTTCGACAGCGGCTCTGGAGCCTGGAGCAGGATGAGAGAGCCTGAAAGGCTCAATGGGAGTCAATGAACGGGATCCTTCCGACTTGCCTGTGTATTTTATTACATATCAGATTGAAATTCATATCATCATCGAAACATACCGAAGCTGGAGCTACTACCGTTGTTTTGTAGCAGGGCGAAGCGACGAAGTCGATTACGGCGTCGTTTGCAGTAGAGAATAGCGACGATAAGTACCGCCAATATGACTGTGCTTCCTGCAGCAATGCCTACGATTTCTCCTGCGCGTAAATTATTATCAATGGATCCCCCAGCCGCTGTCGGTGTAGTAGTACTTTCTGAATTTGAGGTCGAGGTGGATCCTGAAGCCAGAGAGGTGGTACTGGGGGTGATAATAGGTACTTCGGTAGTGATGTGCATGCTTGCAGATGAAGATGAAGTTGAAGTTGAAGAAGAGGAAGAGGAAGAGGAAGAGGAAGAGGAAGAGGAAGAAATTGTTGTTGTTATCATTCTTGATGATGTACTTGAGATAGCCACGGATGAAGAATGTGAACTTGTGCGTGCAGTTCCAACAACCGACATCAGCTGCGAGGAGAACTGAAAGGGATAAGTGTACACCATGTAGTCGAGGCTATAAGTCAGGCTCTGCACATCTTCAATTTCGATCAACAATGTGTGGTCTCCGGCGTGCAATGAATTATTGGAGTATAATAAGAAATTTTGACATGCCACCACGGCTTGGCCTGGGGGAGGATTTTCTGGCCGTTCATACTTCGACGTGGTTACATTGGAATCGAGGGTATAGCGTGCCGTGATGGAGCCAGGAACTCTCGCTGACAACGAACCATAGACAGCAATAGATGATCCTAGAAGATAAGAATAACAATTTAGCTCACACTCCCCATGAACGGAAATCGGAGACAGACCTGTAAAGTTGAATGACACGGAAGACCCAACCGTGGCACTCTGGTGAGTAGCATTGTGAAAAGGAAACGAGACCAGCTTTCCTCCGTGGGAAGTGAACGGACCAGTATTGCGCCCCCAATTACCATGATAGACTATGGATGCGTCATCGTCGTCGACGATGACTTTCTGTCCCTTCTGCACAGAGGTGTCGTTGACAGTAACAACCACGAAGTCCAACGACGTCCGGGTCAAACCTTCTAATAGTATCATATGCGCACCGTCATCCAGCGTCGGCGACTGCCACCATTGACAGTAACTCCCAACATTGTCGGTTGGAAAATTCGTCTTGTATGATTTCTGTTTATCAATAGTTACTGTCATTTCCTGAGATTGTTCGAGTGGAGGCGAATGGCCGTAGAAAGCTATTGCATTTCCTAGAAACCAGAAGAAATCTCAGTGACTTTCCTTCATGTGAGTCCGAGTCGAGCTACAACATACCAGTGAAGGTGACATGAATAGATCCAGATGCTGTCCCGGACCATGCGGAAGAATTACCATACCACTGGGTACCACTTTTCGTAGTCCATCCTCCATTAGACTCGCCTTTATAGACAAGATTATCTGAATTAGAATCAATGACAACGAGGAGGTTCTCCGGCATCGACATCGACACCGCTGAAAAGGGATGGTACCAAGTGAAGCAAAAAAAGATATGCCAGACAGGAGACAAATATAGCGCTTGAGCTCAAAGGCAACCATCAAACTGGATGTTGAACACGAAGAGTCTCATCACATCATAGGCCCAGGTCGATGAGAGATAGGAACTGAGTTGTATGAATAGATAGATGCATCGCGAAGCCAACGAACTTGATGTAACAATATATTTAAGGCGGTTGAGTGGTGCTATCAGAATTGAGACCACCAACTAATGATACTGACGAAGGTGGTTCAAGTTGTGAGAAGCTGAAGTCACTCGGACAGAACTTACTATAATTACATATAAGTTACGTGTATACCTCGCTAGCAAGCATGTACTCACAATTCTCTACAGTTCTCCACGCTCGGGTCGGACTTATTTGGCTTTACGCGTACGGCGACCTGTCATAGTAGGTGGCCAGTGCAATTGAGTGATGAACTCATTCAAGGTTCTCGACACTTCACGTGCATGCTTGAAGCAGCTTGTTGATTGAAAATGATCGTCCACTCAAGATTCTACCCTTGAATTGCCATCTTAGCATACCCCAATACAAACACACATTGCTGATGAATCATGAAAACCATACATTTCCAACACACCTATCATATCCTGTACATCCGACTACCAGGCTCCAGTACTATCCTAAGCTATCAGATTGTTCTCATTCAGTCACCTGTCCAAATAAACCTGAGATCAGTGATTGTACTTCAGAGAACATGGAAAGAAGACTGACCTTTAGTCTAAATCTTCGAAGTCGTAGGTACCGAGCTCAAGGTTCTCAATGAAGTCGCGTTGAATATTTTGATTTTGATTGCTCTGGGGGATGCCGGCGCTTGGAGCATGGTGGAAGAGTTTGGTAAAGATATTGCGTGTCGCAATACGATCCTTAATCTCGCGGGCGTTGAGGTGGTGCTTGTGTTGGTGCTTTCGCCCGTTCCTGTGAGGACGTGTCTTGCCAGCCGCAGTCGAAGTAGCCGTGGCAAGAATACCAGTACCAGTAGGAACAGCAGAATCGGAATCGGCCACATCGCGCTTGCCCTGACGATGGCGATGGTGAGGGTAGCGGTCAGACTTGCCACCGGCAGTGGGCACACCGGCAGCAGAATCAGAGGCATCGCTGTCCAGCTCACACAATGAGTGGTGCTGCTTCTACCTATCGGTACAAGCATTAGAATCAATCGAGTTACCATTGGTCATTTCGCGCTGGCCATTGCGGTCGCGGCTGTGGCGATGAGGTGCTTCGCTGTCCAGCTCACGCTCAAAGAGCTCGTCGTCAAAGTCACGCGACGAATGGTGGTGCTTGTGCTGATGATTGCGGCCATTCTTGTGAGGATGTGTCTTGCCGGCCGCAGTGAAAGAAGCCGCGGTAGCAGTAACAGTAACAGAGGAATCAGCATCGTTGTCAGCACTCACATCACGCTTGCCCTGGCGGCGATGGTGGTGGTGGTGGTGGTGGTGCTGAGGCTTGCCGCCAGCAGCGGGTACGCCGGCACCGGAATTGGAGGCAACTCCGGCACCAGCGTCCTGGGCAGAGCTATCCAACTCACGCGACGAGTGGTAGTAGTGCTTGTGCTCGTAATCATCGGAGGCAACATTGGTCATTTCGCGCTGACCCTGGTGATGGTCGTGGCTGCGATGATGAGGTGTTCAGCTCACGCTCGAACAGCTCATCGTCAAAGTCACAAGTGGAGACGGTGGCGGACGAGTGATGGTGCTTGCGCTTGTGGCTACTCTTGTGGTGATGATTCTCGCCTGTTGTAGCATTAGACGAATGTGGCAGTAATGGTAGAGACCGAATCGACGGAGCCGGCACCATTAGGCTTGATCAGGGTAGGCACAGCAGAAACGAGGGGAAGCGGTGACAGAGCCGAGGAGGATAGTTGGAGAGTCCTTCATTTTTTTAGTATGATGAAAGGTAAGCTGAGAGAAGAGTCAGTCTTGCTGAGAGTTGGGAAGTTTGGTCTAGGCGATACTCAGAACCTGCTGAGTATTGGAGAATCGAAAATCATCAAATGAGCCTTCTTATACTTACCACGACCGATGCGGCTTGTCACGTTTCCATAGCGACAGAGATGTCTGACGGGTCTGCCTATGGAAATATTAAGGAATGCTCTGAAGCTCATGCGAAACACGGGGCATTTATACGTGTGATGCGAACGAGTCGCATTGACTTGGTAAGATGGAGCTGAGATCCGAAGTTGACGAACAATCCGATGTCAGATGTATTTCAGTCGAAAGTGGCGCACCAAACCTTATCTATCCTGAGTCTCAAGACATGGATGTTGAAGGCCATCGCCAAGTCATTGAACGTACTGGTCACCACATTTCGTCACATGATATTTTTTCTTCGTGCTAATACCATTACTGAATGGCCCCGAGTCAATTTTTGTTGCCTGCTGTCTTATGTACGATCTTGGCGATTGCTAGGCGTCAATCAGAATGAACTGATGTGTGGGCCCAGGTGATGAGCTGTGCTAAAATCACTGATCCTCCAAGCCATCCCGCCATGGCATCAAAACCTCGATGAGCGGTTATTTCAAGTCGTCCGTACGCATTTTCGGGAAAAAAGGAAGAAAGAAAAGAGACCTGCGTTCAATCACCTGCATAAAGTGTATGACCAATCTGTGCTCTGCCGATCATTTTGTTTCATGAGTACCGGGCAGGATCATGATCAAAGAAAAGAACCTTACTGCATCAAGAATATGATAGCGTGGCATCAATCACCCGTCTTGATGACAAGAATGCATCCTTGACACCAAGAACATAATCATTATAATGATTGCAAGAAGCCGAGATATGGGGCGCATTCGGTAACCATAAAATGCTCCAGGCTTTGTAGGTACATAAGTATGACCTGCTAAGGATCACGTAAAGTCAATATCAAAACAAGCGGAAAAGATTTCCTTTCCGGCACGCAAGCCATAAGTTCAGCATGACTGCGCCTTCGATGTGTGAATTCCCCCTCGAAGCCTACGGGTTGCAGGGTTGAACGTTGAACAGTGAAACGGATAAGACATGTACGCAACAAGGGGCCATATGCACCTGATTAAGAAGACTGGAGAATATATGAGGTCTATTTCACCATCAGTGTTGTTTTATAACCCTATTACACCAGGTGGTTCGAAGTGTTTTGAGTTCAGCGACACAAAAAGCAAACTGCGATTGTCAGCGAGAAAAAAATCAAATTCACACTAGATATCGCTGAAAGGGTCATCGTCATCATCTACACAATCTAGGTAATCCTATAGTAGCTGTGAGTTGAGAGAAATGGTTTGGAAGGTTGGACCTACATTGAGATCAACATCTGTGGCATCTACGCTTATCACCATCGATTTCGCGGTTTCTTCCTGAGCGCTCGGCGGTGGCTCCAACTCCTTGACGTCCTGGGACGTATGGTAATGTTGCAAAAGACATTCCGACCGACTTGAAAGAGTGAACTTACGTTCAGATCAACATCTACGGCATCCACACTCATCGCGATTGGTTTCTCCGTCAGGTTTTCATTATCTTCATGGTCTTTCGGCGCTGGCTCCAAATTTTGAGCCTCCTGGGACACACGGGAACGTTATGGTTATTTTCCAACAAGATTGGAAGAGTAAACTTACATTCAGATCAACGTCTGCAGCATCTATACTCATCGACATCGGTTTCTCATTTTTTTCCTGATTCAACGAAATTGACACCGACTCCTTGGCATCCTGAGACTCACATGGTTGTGTTGACATTCCACAAAGACCTTGACGAGTGGACTTACATTCAGATCAGCGCCGGTGTCATCCACGCTTACCGCCATTGGTCCCTCAATTGATCTCGCAATTTTTCTCTCAGCCTGCAGTATTGACTCCGACTGCTTAGCCTCTTGGGACTCACACGGTGATGTCGAGAACTTCCTGACCAACCCCGCATTTGGTGGTGGGGTTGTTGTGAAGAGTCCCACGCCATGTTTACGAACAGGCGTCTTCGGCGTCTTCAAGGGCTTACTTGACTTTTCTCCGGAAAGCTGGGAGTCCATAGGGCTCACAACTTTGACATACTCGGGTTGAACGGGGCCTGCGTTGCAAGATGAAGGAAGGGTTCGGAGTTGAGTTTGAGACGGTCCAGTTTCCTGTGGAGAGGTCGACGGAACCTCGATTATTGGAAGCGGAGAGGGCAAGGGTTGAGATAGCCCAGTTCCCTGTGGAGGCGACGATGAAACCTCAATTAGGGGTGGAGAAGTGATGTAGGGCAGTGAGTGTGAACGGACTTGTGCAGTTGATAATTCGGTAGACAGCGACTCCAAATTGCGTGACTCCATCGAAGCGGGCGCTGAAGACAACCTTGAAAAAGGCTGGTCGTGGCTGACCTTCCTAACTTTATGAGGCTGGTTCGTCGACTGCTCAAGTATACCGACATTGACGCCCAGAGGCGCTAATGCTGGCTGACCTTCGCGACTACATTCCTCCCCGAGCTGTTCTAGGAGCTCTTGCTTCGCCTTTGCCCAGTCTCTCTCAGCCACAGGCGGCAGCAGAGCACCTTTGTTGGCCTGTGCGTCGGCTCCGTCATTACCTCTATCGCCACTGTGACCTTTGACATACTCCATGCGGACAGGCTGTCCCACAAGAGCTCGAACCTCCAAAAGAGCAGATACATATTTGATAATCTCGACGTTTTTCACAGGATTACCCCCTGACGTTCGGAAATTGTTGCGTTTCCATTTTGGTAGCCACTGGAAGAAACCTAAGCCATATAAAGTGAGATACAAACGTAAAGTAGCAGGATTCACACATTTGATGCAATATTGAGAATCTGTTTTGATAAGCAGTAGTCTCTTGCTTTTTGGGGTCGTTTCAAGCATGCGCACAATCGCCTGTGCACTTGGTTAGTCAACAACTCAATATTTCATCTGGAAAAATCAAAACACGTACGATCAACTCTGCTCTGTTGTTCGTTTGATCTCCAGGACAGCGCTCCGCTATGTTACTAGAGGCAGTTGAAAGGCAGCCAGATGATAAGAAATTAATTCTCTTGCCGTGGATCGTTTTCTTCCCACCACACGCCCACACCTGCGATGGAACCTCGCCGACCATTACCCTTGCAAGCCCCATCACAATAGACGATGTCGTGTTCAGATTCATCTGCTACATCCTTGGACATCGCACGCTTCTTCCCTTTGGCATTTGGTGCAACATATCTTGGAGGAGGGGATGGCCCAGGGTCTTTGGACGAGGTCCCAGAAACGAAAGCTTCAGCATCTGCTGCATTTGTAAAACTTTGGTACTTGGCTCCAGGAAATCCTTTTGTTTGTTTTTCACAGTCTTCCCTTAGCCCAAGATTCAAAGTCTGATCCAATTTAGAGCACGAAGCTCCTTACCATGTCAAGAAGACCCCAATCTGACGGCCTTTCTGAACAGCATAGAATTTCTTGCCTCTGGAAGCTTTTGGCATCTTGAGCGGCCCGAGGGAAAGATCGGGATACAAGAGATCAGGGCGTTCACGATGGAGCCGGATGAGCCTCCGGAGAATGGAGTTGAAAAAGGAGCGAGCCAGATTGGTGTCCAAAAAGGAGTGTGGTTTAATTGAAGGTTAAAATGTCATCACGTGTTGTGACCGAGTCGCGCGTTGA
>JABFYK010000011.1:0-41408 GCA_018849495.1 Termitomyces sp. T123_Mx157
CCATATTGGCTCTGCCAGAGGAATTGGTGGATTCAAGTATGTCAATGTGGGTGCAAATCTCATTGATGAAGTCCATGATGCTATCATAGTAATATTGCATTAAGATGAGAAAAGCTGATGTGATGGCAATGATCAAGCTCCATAGCTGAGTGATGGTAGTGGAGGTGACAATGTTGGTTCTAGTTAGCTGTTCAATCTCTTGCTGGGTTGTTTCAATGTCGTGTCGAGACATGATATTAAATTGGTTGGGCAGGGTTTATCTGGAAATGATGAAATGGAAATACAGTGACTGGTCAGTTAGACCAACCTAAGTGCAATCAGAGAGAGAGAATGACTTAGATCAAGTGATGCGAGAACTCGGTGTATCTGTGGTATTTCCAGATGTCGTGCTACTACATCTGGAACATACTTAAATACTAGCTAGAGTGCATGCCCATGTGATAAAACATATGTGAGCAGCTAAACTGCTATTGACTGAAGGTGATTGCGCAATGCTGACATGATATGTTGGAATACCTCAACAATTACTTTCGCCAGAACTCCTATTGGTTCAAACTGTAGTAAAGTGGCTACGGGGCGTAACCGGCACACCTGAAAAAGTGTCTGGCCAGAGTACCTATGGGAGTGTCCATAATTCATACCTACATATAATACGGCGATTCTATAGACCATGCTCATGTATTCATCGCTGGAATGAAGGCAGAGCCGTAACTGGCCGAGCACTCAACAACAACAACACGTACTTCGTTTGGCAGCTTGATTGAAACGGTTTACCTGAACAAGTCACTACTACTCACTACTACTTATTACCACCTATTCTTATTAACTTTGTGGTTGGTTCGGCCGTCACCGCGACATGTAGCACGCAGCGGTTAACTTGTCTCCTTGTCAAGTCACATGGAGATCCTAGTCATGTCGTATTCAACCCCAATTTACGCCAAACTCAAGAATCAAAGAACACTAGTTCAAGCTAAAGAAAACCAGGTACAGAGGTGTGGATGATCTCTCAAAAACTATATTTTGCAACTTCCTGGGTGGTTTCGCAACCAGTGAGTACACGTGATAGTATTTCGTTTGGCAGCTTGATTGAAACGCTTTACCCGAACAAGTCACTACTCACTCCTACCTATTACCACCTATTCATATTAACTTTGTGGTCGGTTCGGCCGCCACCGCGAAGTCATGTAGCGCGCAGCGGTTAACTTTTCTCCTTGTCAAGTCACATGGAGATTCTAGTAATGACATATTTCTGACAGGCTTGGTAATGGACGAGATCTAAATGGAAACGTATTGTAGGCGACAATGATGTTTTTTCACAAGTTTCACCCGACCATGGTAATGTGACCAAGGATTGTATGTAATGTGATCACCGTTCGGTTGTACCTGCCTATCTACATAAAGAAAAGCCCCGCAAAAGGGCTCGCGAGATTGTTCCCGTTCGCAAGTACAGCTCTCGTGTTAAAGATTGCAAGACATGCCATTGTTCAACTTCCTGGGAAGTTCTAAGTATGTAACCGACTTTTCTCGCTTTGCTCAGCGTGTCGGAGACGAACAATTTTCGTGTTCTCGTCCTAGAGGCAGGTGGAAGGTCAGCGTATAACCGTCATTCCTTTTTCTCTGTCTGCTCATGTCACATTGCAGTGGCAAGAGTCTTATTTTTACTCGCATTCCTTCCGCTTTTACACTGTTATTTCACACGAAACATATCTATGAGCTGCACACAGAAAAACAAGTGTCTGCACATAACCGATCATTATACTGGCCGAGAGGTACTTATTCCATGTTTCTCGCACAGTAAAATGACTAACATGCATGTGTCAGGCAAGATGTTAGGAGGGTGTAAGTTTAGAATCGATAAGTTCCATGCAGATCACTCATACACATAATATGTTTACCATAGGCTCCTCCGTTAATGCTGAGATGTATGTTTCAGTTCTTTCAAGCATGTAATCTAACATCCTCCTTGTAGGGCACAGTATGGTGCACCTGGGGATTTTGATGAATGGGCTAGAATAACAGGAGATGACTCTTGGGCATGGGCCAACTTTCAACGGCAAGCAATCCCATAGCCCGTATCCCCCAAAACTGTTCTTGACCTTCTATGCCCATTTAGTTACTTCAGAAAGATTGAGAAATACGTCCACAACCCAAAGTATGCCAAGGAAATCAACGCCGCGGCAAAAGGCTCTGATGGACCGGTGAAAGTAGGATATTTCACCTCCTTGCACCCACAGTGTGAAGATTTTGTCACTACTTGTACCAACGTGGACATCCCTTTCAGCTCTGATTTCAACACTCCCAGTGGAACTCGAGGTGTAAGCAGGGTACGTCTTTTACCTGCTTTCAATGAACTATCAAATTATCATCTATTCACGAAAATAGATCAGTGAGTGGATCGGTTATAAGAAATGACTTCGTTGACCCTTTGTCATGTGATAGTGACCTATGTAGATGATCAAGGCGAACGAGTGTCATCTGAGTCGGCGTATTTCACTAAGGAGGTTTTAGCCAGGCCAAACCTCGTGGTTGCCCTCTACGCACAAGTTACAAGGATACTTTTCGACACTAAGATCGAGGATGCACCTCGTGCGATCGGAGTGGAGTTCGCGAAGTCGGAAAATAGTCCTCAATATCAAGCTTATGCTCGGAAGGAAGTTATTTTATCGTATGTGATGTTTTCTATTCGATTCTTCCAATCTGATCCGGATCGCCTCACATAGGGCTGGTGCCATCCACTCACCACATGTAAGCACGACCAAAAAACAGTTCAATCCTGTATCTAACGCAACCTTAGATTCTTCTATTGTCCGGTATTGGTGACACCAGTCATCTTGAAGATGTCAAGGTTGATGTCGTTCATAATCTTCCTTCAGTCGGCTCTCGTCTCGTAGATCACCCCGTCATGGACCTTGCCTTCAAAGACAGAGGTACCACTCCCAAATACATCAGGCCTCATTCACTCCTCGAGACTTTCAAATTTGTAAGCGCTGGATTTGTGTACCTTACAACCCGAACCGGCGCTCTCACCACCAACGTGAAACTTAAATACTCCCGTTTCCACTTTCAAGTTTAATTAACAGTTATCTCCAGGTGGCGGAAGCAGCTGCATTTGTTCGCTCTGATGATCCCAAGCTTTTCCCTCCTGACGAATATCCAGAGAAAATAAAGGATACCACCTCAGCAGAGGACAGTCCTGATCTCGAGTTGTTTTCAACCATCTTTGGTTACAAAGTTGCATATCGTTCTACTGTTACGGGGAAGAGAGCTGATGACTCTCGATAGGATCATGGTCGTTACATTTACCCTTATCATACCGTTGGGCTTCATGTTACTCTATTAAGGCGAGTTATATATATGCTCGTCGATCTCCATTAACATTCTCCGGATAGGCCTGCTAGTACAGGCATGCTTCGTCTAAAATCCAGTAATCCTTGGGACAACCCACTTATGGATCCGAGGTAATTCTCAGATGTCGGTCAAGACGTATGTCTGTCTTCTAACGGGCGGCTCATTCAAATCAGGTACTTGGCGGAACCCGAGGACATTCAGAAACTTGTCAGAGGCGTTAGATTGCTCTTCAAGATAACCAAAGCGGAGCCACTAGCTTCACGTATAGACCATAGCAACACAAACCCAATCCTTGACCATGGCCTACTAAACAAGAGCGATGAAGAACTTGCGGAGGTCATTAAAGAACGCCTCTCTACCCTTTATCATCCCGCCGGCACCTGCCGGATGGCCCCGCGTCAGGATGGTGGAGTTGTAGACTCTGAGCTTCGTGTCTACGGTGTTCAAGGTCTCAGGGTCTGTGACGCCTCAATATACCCCACCATTATCTCTGGTCATACGGTAAGTGTTTCCTTGCGTACTTCGAAATTTGGCTGATCGATTACAGGCTGGAGCTGTATTTGCAATGGCTGAGAAGCTGTCCGACCGACTGAAGAGCCAGCACGGTCTTCCAGTCCAGGAATAAGGCCGGCTGTTGTGATTTGTACCCTGATACTTCCGCGTAAATACTAAAAGATACTTGTTACGTGTACATAGGTCCAACGTCTTTTTCGAATAATGTCATGTATCGAGAGAAACGGAGATCAATAGTAAATCATAGTATAGGCCGATGACCAGCCGCGACTAAGCACCCAGCAGCCCGAAATTCCTTGCCGTACCGCGCTGGACGACAATGCATGGAATGGTGTCTACAACGCGCTTTTGACTAACTACATACTTCCCTCTCGATGAGGGTTGGGCAACTTTCAGTACCAATATCTATAGGATGGAGCGTTGGAGAACTGAAGGAATGCCCTCCCTCTTTGGCACCTTCACGAAGGATCCGTAAGCAGTGGACTCTGAACTTTCCGTCTATTTCAGGGTCTGTGACGCCTCAGTCTAGTCTCTGGTCATCCGCGGCCGGTGATCAATCATGTTTTGAATTTGAACTGGTCAATTATAGGCTGGAACTTGGTATATTTGCAATGACTGAGAACTTGTCCGACATACTGAAGAGTCATTGCGATACTCTAGTCCGGCCGCTGCACCTAAGCAGAAAAGCGTTTCATTCTGTGTACAGGTTCATACCAACAGCTTATTCGAACAATCGAGGGGAAATCAGGTAACATAGAGAGCAAACGGGCAAAGATCAATAGTAAATTACAATTCAGGTAGACGACCAGCGCCTCTTCTCAAAGAACAGTCCTTAGTCAAGTTTTATTGGATCAATCTTCCTAGGCGAAGGCAATGTCGGGCCGCCCGTGCCTCGCTTTGCCGGGGTCATAACCTGGGCTGGGCGACCCGAAATCAATGGTTTCGCTAGAGCAGGAGGGGGCGCTCCAATGAGCCTCGACACAGTATACGGAAGTTCGTAGCCAGAGTTTATGGCATGGTCGGTATAACGTGCCAGTTCGAGATGGAGGGTGGGATAGTATGTGGTCGACGCTTTCCGTGAAACCTGTAACGATGTGTCAGGTCGCGCTGGTGTTGACAAATGCATCGCGTACTTACCAGGATGATGCGTTCAAAACCAGAGAGGAAGAGATCCGAGTGGAAACGGTAGGCAGAATGATCATGGTCCTTGGGAAGCTTGAGATCAGCAGCCGCTTTTGAGATTGCGTTTATCAGCCTAAGATGGGTCGTCTGTCATCATGTCAGTTGGATAGAAACGTCTTCGACCGATTGATTCACTAACGAGATAGCCTATAGCCTCGAATTCAACACCACCGGTCATGCCGCCGGGGGCTCGTGGTTTTTCAACCTTGGCTTCATCGGTCTCAGGCAACATCCAGATCATATTGTTCGGATGACAGAATACCCAGAAATAATCCCTGCAAATATCAGATAACTCCTGTAGGTATGTCTTGTATATTCTTGGCAAATGCAGAGATTCGATGAAGGCATGGGGCGAGACTGGTGCCGCAGGCGACTCGGAGGGCGGAGGGGCAGGGGTCAGCAAAAGTGCTCGTACGAGCGAAAACAGGTTTTTGTGAGGTGATGGAAGAGTGATGAGTTTACTGGAACTAGCAGGAGGTGAATCCGTCTCCCAAGCTTCACGGCGAGCTCTTCCGGGACTGGAACCCTTTCCAAAGGACGGGAGCGATGAAGCAGGATAGAGCTCGAATAGAATAAGAAGCAAGTCAGCTATCAGCTGGCGAGTAGCGACATCTCCTGGTTTCTTGTCAGAATAGAGCAAGGAGACAAGCTGCGCAAATGGAGTAGGGCATGAACTACGTAGCGCGAAGCATCCGATTGACGATGTGGACAGAGCCTTGAAGCACCGCAACAGCTCATGAAGAACTTGGTCATCATGTTGTTCCTCCCTAGAAGTATTCAAGTTCAGTTTCTGGACGTTACCGAAACAATGAACTTGACCTCCACTCAACCTCTAAAATTTCATTGAGTCTGGTCAACAAAGCGGAATATCCACCGAGTGATAAAAATTCTTGGGACCAGCTGAACATGACGTCAATATTCTTGACTGGCGAGAAAAACAGGTTATTCACGTTGCAGTCTCATTCCGAAGTAATAACCGCAACTTCTTGATATCTTCAACTTCGAGCTGTGTACTCGATGTCCCAGACAGGACGCTGAAGAATTTAGTTGGCGTAAGGTTCTTCATCGATGTCGGCTTTTCTTTAGTTGGCTTGCCCGACGATGATAGGTCCAATGTAGATGATGAAGCGAGATTGATCTGGCTCCGAGAGAATATTCGTTGTGTGTCGAACGAGAGACCCCGTGAATGTGTGCTCGGTCTGCGTGGACTCTGTGAACCGTTCAGTGCAGAAACCTGACCACCAGCGTAAGGAGGACGTGGTGGTTCAAGGTCATCATCATCGATGTAAGGTTTAGGTTTTCTAGGCGAGTCAAGAGATTCAATGCTGTGGACTCGACGCAAAGCTGCAGAACGAGGAGCGATCGGTGAAGCGACTTCTTTTGGGGGGTTGAGAGCCATTGTTTGAGACGACTTCAACATCGCTGCCTTAACGCTATCATCCATTCCAACAAGTTTGGGTCTCAAGGCGGTAGGAATTTGGAGATCGTCCTATTGAACGCTTGTAAAAATTACAAGAATAATGTTCAAGTCAGACGTACCAAAAGCTGATCGAATGCTTGATTCATGGCAGGACCTTCGATAGGTTGCTCGCGAATTTCTTTGGTTTTCTTGTTCTCTGTCCGCTTCTTCTTCTCAATCCCTTGATTCTGTCCTTTTGTAGGCACCTTTGAGCTCTTCAGTCCGGGACCCACAGTAGGCAGATTCTCTTTGCCGTGATAGTCTGCCATTGGGGTGACCATGTCAAACTCAGAGAGAGATATCCGCTTCGATGGAAGAATCCCCTTGAACATGGTGGATGTGTTGGGTTGAACGAAACTTACGGCAAAAGTTGAACCATTCATTGTCCAAAAATGGCTTGTCGTGGCACGCGTCAGTCACATGATTGTTTTCGCGGTTGAAAGTGGCGCTGAGCGCGCTGAGCCATTTACAACCTGTTGCGACACTCTTCGAATTCAGACTCGGGGCAACGATAATAGTGAAGTCTAGTACAATTGTACATGATAAAGTCACAAAAAGTCACAAACTTAGATACAAAAAATCGATCTCAATGTGTAGTAGATGTGCTAGTAGTAGTCCAGACAGGCGTCCTCATAAATAGATGAAAGGTCCTGCGAAGGGTATCTTCGTATCCAGATTAAAATTAAGGACTGTGTGAATGAAATGCGATTTAGGGAGATTGGCAGGTCGGTATCGTGATATGCTTGAGAGTACGGCTGATGGTAAAATATCAGTATACGTATCGCACTGATTTGATGTGCATTCGGTCTTACTTGGCCGTGAACAAACCCCACCATCCCTAAGGACCAGAGTAAGCTTTAACCCGACGAAGAACACGATTAAGAAAACTGACCTCGACTCCTCCGAATTCGGCATCCTATCATGGATCAGTACGTGATCAACTGTTCTAACGAATGGCATCGCACCTTCCAAGGCTCATCAAAGTACTCGAAGAAAAAGTAGCCGGTGCCATTGGCATTTGCTTGGCAGACAAAGTTGTCCAGGAAAATTTGTAGACCAGCTTCCGATGCTGTTCCAGGACCATTACTGGCATTTCCCGCATCCGAAGATTGCTATAACTCGTGAGCGACGACGCATATAACATGAGAGACACCATTACCGTTGGCCAACCTTTGAATAGCTCATCAATATCAGGATACAACATGTCAGTGTATTCCACTGTACCTGTTTCAGCGATGTACATCTTCGGGTTGTTGGAAAGCACAGTCGCCGCTGCGACGTCGATAGTTTGGAAGAACGAGGCCGTCCAACCAGCCGCGTCCTCCGCACTAACATTCGCAAACCACGGATGCACATTGGCCATCTACCATGAACAATTTAAATTGAATCTTAAGCTCATAGAAATGGAAGCCTTACTCCATAGTCAACAGCCTCAAGAACTTTGGTATTAAAATAGCTCCCTGCATCGGCTGTACCAACAGGAATCGATAATCCCATTGATGAAATCATCTCTCGAGTATCGTGAATATTAGCGATCAGGATAGCAGCTCCGGTGTCTCCAGTAGGACTGTTCGGCGGTGTTTGGGCTCCTCCATTGGCAGTTAAATAGCTGATATAACATTGAGTCATGGATTCACCCCCTAGGATGGAGAAACACACTTTAGCATGAACTCATTGCCCACTGTGATACCACCAATGTGGTCTGTGCCATATGTCTGAATCGCATTCTGGATCTCATCGCGTTGGCGTGTGTAAGCGGCACCGTTGTCCGTTGCGACATTATAATTGCCCAGCCAGACCGTCATATTCACTTTGGTTTGCTTGATGGCTTCAAGCTAGAAGTAAAGTCTGTAATCGCTCTGGATGAGGGTACAAAGCTACTTACGACGAGAGCCGATTGATTACAGTCAGCTCCATACAACCGAATACGCTTGGAGGGTGAGACGTTAACTTGAAAGCTTGGTTCAGAGACCAGATAAAAATACATACAGTGGTCAATTGAGACATCAGCTGTAAGACAAGTCAATATGCCAGAAGCTGCCAAAACAAAACAAACCTACTTGAATATCCGTAATGACATTTGCTGCAGGATGAATGATTAGATGAGACCGTTTGATTAAACCGAACACGTACTGAGGCTATTTCCGCAATTAGGGAGTTGTGAACCTTCTGGAGTGTATGCAATTCCGTAGAATGCCTGGTGAAGGGCGGGATCTTTGATGAAGGTACTGGGATCGTTGGGGTCCGTCTGTTTCACCGTTGAATTGGAGTTGCTTGAGTCCGATGAAGATGACGACTTGTGCTTTGAAACTAGAACGCCAACGACGACACCAATGACAATCAAGACGGCCAATCCTACAAGCGACCCAATAACCTGCACATAGAAATTAGCGCCACCTCGAGGAAAAGATGTGAAACAGCACATACAATCATCTTCGAACGCCGATTCGAGGACTGACTATTCTCCATCCATTCTCCGGGCTTGTAACTCTGGTTAGCATAAGGGGCTCCATTCACATCCGCCAGGGAGTGGGTCGCAGCCTGTGAGTACATTGCGTCGCCATGAGACGTTGAGGCACCTGCAGCCGTCATGGGTATATTGTGCGTCGAGTCGAAAGGATTCTGTAGGGATACGACCGAAAAATAATAGCTGTCAGTCAACACCGCTCCGGCCGCGCGGCAAGGAGCGGAGTACTGCGAACCTGAGAAGGCCCGTCATCGTAGTAGTTTTGCGGGCGATCTTGATAATAAGTCATGAGGGACGGTCAGCAGAAGCTGCAGGACCTAGTTTGGAGGCAAGATGGCGAAGAAATGAAGTGAAAGAATTGCGATTCAGAGAACACCACATCTAGTTATTTATAGATCAAGGTATCACCTGGTTGTATCAGCTGCCACCATGGTCCTGGAGACGACAAAAATAAACTCCTTGCTCTTTTCTTTGTGATACATTATAAATAACAGACATATCTAAATATCGGCATGTTGTAAGTTATGATGAATAGATGAAGGATCCAGGGTAAACATAGAGTCCAGGGTATCATACAGCCAGAGGACAAAGCAGAATCAGAGACAACCTACATGCGGCATCTAGTTTCGGGAAATGTGTTCATCTCGAGGTGTTGCAGGTACACGCCTTTGTTTCCGCAGCACCCGCGGAGGGTCTTCACCCTCCGCGCCTTTTTTTCGTACCGGCATTGTGCGGCTTCGCCTCAGGCCATCGTGAGGATTTGGTCGTGCCAACGAATGTTCTGGAACAGGTGACACAGGCGACCCACTGCCACTGATTATCCCGGGGTCTTCTAAAAATGTATGTGGATATAGGATTGGGAGGTTGGATGTTGCCTACCTCTACTCGTTGTCGTCCGCCGCCGTGACATTGGTCTTGGTGAGATTCGCCTCCAGTTACCAGGGCCAAGATCCGATATTTCTTCGTCGGAGCTGGGAAGAACCACATGTGCGTCTTGAGTTTGAGGTCTTTGCGATTGCACGGAGCCATTTGACGGTGAGGGAATGTCCAGCATGAAGTGGTCTTGGTGCGCAATTAGGAACTCCAGTACACTTTGGCTGAGTTCAAACTCTTTGGGTGACGTTTCGTGGTTTGGATGTGATATCAGGCCTGGTCGGAATATTACAGCGAGATCTAGTAAATATTTCAAGAGGCAATAAATTGAGAACAGAAGGGAAAGGACAAACTGCTCGCTGTCATAAGGTTCCTATCGGATTTTTGCGCAAAGACTGAGAGAAGATCTAGAACGTATAGAAGAAGATGTTGGTTCGGTCGCGGCATCTGCTTGATCAAGCGTTGATATGTGGCAATTACGTCGCTCTCGTTGAAATTCGATCGTGCTATTTCAAATGTAAGCTTCGGATAATCGTCATGACGAGTGTTACGCACTCAAGGCATCACGAAACTACAGGCGCATGAGCGATGAAAAAATGAAGGAAGGACGATGGACGCACACTATGATACATGGCATGGGGTATTACAGGCTCCTGCATGATCCTTCATTGGCAAGGAAAACCACATAAAGCTTAGGAAACTCACAGGCATATGTGTCAGGTACCGCCGAAAGATGCTCGCGACGTCATGTGTAGTATATGTCTCTAATGCCCAGTTTAGTTTCCTGCCAAACTAGAGAATAAAGTAGTAAGCATCAAGGTTACTATGAGAATTGAAAAATGGACCTCTGGGGGTTTTTCAAAGATTGCTTGTAGGTCGCGCGTTCGTCGACTTGAGCCATTGACACGAAACGTGCCTGGAACTTCAGCTGTGATGATCTTTCAGTGCGGCGTATCATCGGGATCGTTCAAGTAAACTAACCATTGTTCTTGAGGTAATTACCACTAATGGTGCAACCATGGTGACGGACGTACAGGCAGTAAGAGTAGCACGTACCATTTAGCGACTACCACTGGAACGGTTCCCCACAGATAGAGATCACCCTTGGCACTAGCTGTCGATATTGGCACGCTCGCATGCTTGAGACTCTCTTTCAGTGGGACGCCAAACACAGGGCCATCCGGAGTAGCGTCATCTAATCGGCGAGTGAGCTCATGGGGGAACTTTGGCGCGTGTCTCGCACCTGGCCTCCACTCGGTCTCCTTCTTGAGCCTCTGGGCGAAGCTCAGGTTGTTTAGCCATGCCTTCAAGCTGGGTTTGGGTGTCGATGGAAGGGTAGCAGGGTCCATGGAATCCGAATGGGACTTGCTGTGCCTATGGTTGACAGAACTTGGGGAAGAATATTTGGGAGAGGAACGGAAGAA
Source organism: Termitomyces sp. T123_Mx157 (assembly GCA_018849495.1). Taxonomy (NCBI): domain Eukaryota; kingdom Fungi; phylum Basidiomycota; class Agaricomycetes; order Agaricales; family Lyophyllaceae; genus Termitomyces; species Termitomyces sp. T123_Mx157. The sequence goes on from JABFYK010000011.1 coordinate 11,267, forward strand.
AGGAAACGTGCGCTTAGTTGTATGGCTTGCCAGCACAATGGGAGTGGACCGAAGAAACTGGAACAAGTAAGAGCTGGGTTAGAAGGATAAGAATGGGCCCTCCGTGATCCACATGACGTGCAAGAATTAGAGCACAGCCACACAGGCCCGTTTGCAACTACCACTGGCAGTGTAAGTACTACGTTTCACTCTCTCCTGCGTTTTGTTCGTCAATCAATGTCGTAAGCGCAGTTGCTACATTTGCCGTATATTCTCAGTCTTTCAATGCGGACAGGCCCGTAGGTGTACGTGATCTCGGGGGACCCTACATGGCACATGGTCCGCGTTTTCTGTCCTGTTCTTCCCAGGTCAACATACATACATAATAAAAGCAGGTCGACCATATTTGACGATCTCCAGTCTTCTTGAGTATACTCAGGCAGAGTCACATGGTACCTTCGCATCATCAGCTGGCCATTAGCCCTGTCCCTGGTGCCTTTCCCAAGGTTATAACTGTTTTTGGGGCGTCTGTTCGACCATTATGGCCATTCCGGATCCCCCTTTTCTGAAAGCCCTCATCGACAGGATCAAGCTGACACCGCATGTTCAGCTGCTTTTCGGTTCTGGGGGATTTGCTGCACTCGTCATTGTTCTTCACTTCATCCTCAGAAGGAAACCAACCCCGAAATACGTGACCAATCTTGCTCACATAGGCACCAGGCAGTATGATGTAATAATTGTCGGGGGAGGTACGAAAATCCGTTTTCAACTAGTCTCGTCTAAGCTTTGCTACAGGAACAGCCGGATGTGCCCTGGCAGCAAGGTTAAGTGAAGATCCTGCTATCAAAGTGCTACTATTGGAGGCCGGTCAGAGGTACCTTGTGTGCCTTTTTCTGCATTGTATACAACATGACACGCGTTACTCAGCGGTACTGCGCTAATCCAGAGTCGAACTCCTGCCCTATTTTCCAGGTTATTTGATACGAAACATGTCCTTCCTTTCCGAACAGAACCTCAAGTACATGCCAAGGGCCAAAGACGTTTCTGGCCCCGAGGTAATACTATACCTTTGTGTTCGTCCTAGTTGCTCACTCCTCGTGGAATCTGCAGCGAAGCTATTAGGTGGATGTGCGATTTCTTCTATCTCTGTCCTTTCACTATCTTGATCCAACCCGTAGGTTCTTCCATTAATGCCCAAATGTGTGGCTCTTTTTCTTCCCATGATCGCCACGACATTGAATCTGTCCACCATACAGGGCTCAGTATGGCGCGCCAGAAGATTTCGATGAGTGGGCGAAGTTGATGAACGATGATTCTTGGTCTTGGAAGAACTTCTCTCAGTATACACACTCATTCTATCTTGATCTTCGAACATGTTCGTGACAACATGCATGCAGATATTTTACCAAATTCGAAAGATATCAACCTCACCCCGACTACCCTCTGGTCAACACCGCCGTTCGCGGATCCTCAGGTCCTATTCGGATCGGGTACTTTAACACGATTTCGGAGACCTCGAAAGCCTTTATCAAGGCTTGTACTGGCGTCGGTATACCTTTTAGCCCAGATTTCAATGTCTCAAGCGGCACACTGGGAGTGAGCCGAGTAAGTCATTTTCGTAACATCCTGAAATGTCAATCCGAACCTTGTTTTCAGATCAGTGAGCCGTCCTGTCTTTGATGACAACCTTAGGTTTTTGACCTCTTACTTCTTAGTGACCTACATCGATGAGAAGAGACAACGAGTATCATCGGAATCTGCTTATCTCACCAAAGATGCTCTAGCACGCAAGAATCTGACGGTCGCAATCAATGCACAAGTCACAAGGGTAATCTTCAAAACTGAGAATGGAGAAAAACGTGCAATAGGTGTACAGGTTGCAAATTCACCTACTGGAATACGTTACCGTGTTTTAGCACGCAAAGAGGTCATTATCTGGTGAGTATGCAAATGAGAGTGCATTGTCATGTCCTTCATGGGCATCATTCTAGTGCTGGTGCGGTGCAATCTCCTCATGTAGGTCACATTATCGCTCATAGCCCTCACTCTACTCAAGCGGTATTTTGCTCTAGATTCTCAAGCTTTCTGGCGTCGGGCCTGCTGAGGAACTCAAGGCTCATGGGATCTCCACTGTACACGACCTTCCTGGCGTCGGTTCTAACCTCGTTGACCATCCCGTGGTTGATATCTTTCTCAAAGACAAACACGATCGTTCCTTGAAGTACTTGCGCCCCCAGAGTCTCTTTGACGTCTGCGGGGTTCTCTTTGCGTCAATAAGGTATTATTTACTTGGTATGGGAGGTCCTCTGGCAACCAACGTGAGCAATCAATATGATATCGGTCGTCCACTTTACTCAGACCGAACAGTTTGGCGAATCCGCTGCTTTTGTTCGATCTGACGATCCTATTCTCTTCCCCAAGGAGCAATACCCAGAAGCTCTTTTGGATAGCACATCTGGCCCCGGAGCGCCTGATCTCGAATTGTTCTCGACTCCACTTGCTTACAAGGTGATAATTTCACCCCTCAGTCTGGTTCTCCATTGTTAATTGGATCGATATCTCTCAGGAACACGGCAAAATTATCTTTGACGTCCATACCTATGCGCTTCATGTATATCTAGTGAGGTCTGAATCTTCTCGGCACACTCTCCTATCTGGTTCTGAATGATGGTGAAAATAGACCGCTGAGCACAGGTTCTGTCCTTCTTCGCACGTCCAACCCCTTTGATCTTCCCATTGTCAATCCCAAGTATATCATACTTCTCCTGTTTCTAATTACCATCTTGACCAGTCTTCTCAGCTACCTGAAGGCGCCAGAAGATGCTGTGAAACTGATGCGTGGAGTTCGGCTTTTGCTCAAAATTGCGCAGACTGAGCCTCTCGCGAATTACCTTGATCAGGACTTCCGCCGCCCCGATCTTGATCATGGAACCCACTTGAAATCAGACGAGGAGATGCTGGAGCTTGTAAAAGAGCGCGTAGAAACCGTCTATCACCCTGCGTGCACATGCCGGATGGCTCCCCCAGAGATGAATGGTGTCGTCGACTCTCAGCTACGGGTGTATGGAATTCACGGATTGAGAGTCTGTGATGCATCAGTTTTCCCCTGGATTGTTTCCGGGCATACGGTAAGTTTTTCATCAATCTCCGAGATCTTGGTTGACGAGGCAATTTAGGCTGGCGCATGCTATGCTATAGCGGAGAAACTGGCGGATATGTTGAAGAAATCTATTCATGACTCATGAATGAATGAATCTATACACTAGTTGGATAATCTATTATCTGTAGTGTATTCGCAGGATCATCGCTGACAACCGTTGGTCTACTGACTTTACTATTCAAGAACTTCTGTTCAATTATCAAGGACTTCTTCTCCTTCACACTGGTTTTTCTACTAGAGTCGAAGATATAAAAATATATAATGCAAACAAGATTCTTACGACTCGGGCTCAAAAAAATATCAAATATCTAGCGAAATGGCAAGATGTCTTCGGAGGAGCCTTTTCTTTAACAGTCAGAGTCTTCGGTAACGTCACACATTTCGACATCGCTTTCGTCGCAATGGTCTAAGTCAATTTCTTCGGTGTCCGCTCCATCCACATAGGTAAAGGTAAGAGAGTCGTTCTTCACTGGAACCCCGTCATAAGACGAGTAGGCCTTCCAGGAAGGCTTCATCTGCATGATTGTACTGCTAGCCGTTTCGTGAATGCTCTGCTATAAGATCCTAGGGCGCTAGGAGTTCAGACTGTCGAAGCTCATCAACGACATCCACGCAAAACAACCAGATGTCGTGGTCCGTCTCCGGCAATATCTCCACATGGAAAGCCTACATCGTGGCGTCAGGACTGGGTGGAAGTAATAAAGATGTTAAAACTAAGTTTTCAGGAGATCGATGAAAGAACTCGAATCGCGGCGATCACTTGTGTACACTAGAGGCGCGAGTTGGAACAAAACCCTCTACGGAATTTCCATCTCGCCGACCTCACTCTAGTGGAGTTAGCGATTTTCGAGCAGTAACCTTTCGTTCTACATCAATCGAGCTTCGTTCATCGGACTAGTCCTCATCACCCCCCTATTTAGCATCTCCTTAGTCTCCTCATGAGTTCGAATGCAGGATACGTGCCGAACACCCAATCTAGTCAAACGAATGTCCAAGCCACTGAAATTAGACAAGGAAATTCGGAGGGAAATGACGCTACAATCAAATCTACGGCCCCTATTGCTCATGTTGGGGCCGAACGCGCCATTGTCCGACGACTGGGAAAGTCATTGCTTACGATAAAGCAGTCCGAGTAAGAGTCGGAGGTGGCACCCGAATCCTACTCACAGATCAACACGAATTCATCGACCCCCCGTGACCTCTACCCCTTGACCGATGATGGGATCGATTACGGATCCAAGAAAGCATCCGGCTCGGTATAAAACAAAGTACGCGTCAACGTTGGAAAGTAAATCGACCATCTGCAAGCGCTGGAACTCTGCAAAAGGTTGCCCCTTCAATTCAGACACATGTTACTGGAGTCACACGTGCAAGTCATACGTGCAAGTCATGTGGAGGAACCAGAATGCACAGACAAGGGCAAATATTGAGGCAACAAGAGATCTTAGACCCAAACATCTTCCGTACAATTACTACCGACGGGATACAGCCCCTTCCATGACAGCTGCAGACTGGTCAGAATCAGCAGCTCCGGTACAGGCTCCCCCTCTGTGCGAACTGAACAACTCTTGATCACATTCCACTCTTGCTGCCCATCGAACTTTTTAAGGTCGTGTCACCGAGCAACATCGAATTACCTGAAGAATTATCCCAGACCCATCCAAACTGTCCCTTTGTGAACTCAGTTTTACGCAGTCTTTATGAGGGTTTCTGGCCTTTCGCCAATACACACCCAGATACTTATCCATCAATCTACAACATGTCTTGGTCCCTCCTGCAAGCCCTGCAGAAGCAGATCTATTGAGGGCTCAAAGAAATATTGAAATACTTTGGCAAAAACCTTTTTCTATGAGCTTGCCTATTTATGCTGTGCCCAAATCTCACTCCTCTGACTACTGCCTTGTCATAGACCTCACTGCAGGGCAGTACTCCTTGAACTCTATGATACCTTACAATAACATTGCCAATCTTCCCTTGAATAACATGAAGCACTTGGAGAAACTTCAAATACACAAGTACTTCCAGTGCCCTTTCACTCTCTGGATTGCTGTCACATACTGACTCATCCCAATGCACCCTCTACTCAAACAAAACCAATTGTGACTATTGATGGTCATCAACATGTTGACTACTGTGACTGCTTTGGTGGGAGAGCATCACTGAATTGCTGGAGATCTGTGAATGCACTTGTGACATTGCTTGTCATGTTCACCATGTGCACTATTCACTAGTGTTTAATGATAATTTCTATGGAGTTGAAGACAAGAATGACATGGTTTTTTATGAACCTTACAACATGTTAGTGTCCAAGAACCAATTTAGATTGCTTACACTGTGGGATGATCTAGGCATACCTCATAAGCAGAAAGAAATACTCTTCGGTTCTCCTCTCATCATCATTAGAATACTAGTTGACAATGTCCCTTAGACCTGATGCCAAACCCAAACTTGTTGCTGAGATGTGCTGTTTTGCCATCTCTCAAAACAGAAAATTCAAGTACTATACTAAGCAGAGCTGGCAATGACTGGCTGGGTGGATGAACTGAGGATTGAACATTTTCCCACACTTAGCACCATGTTTATCCAATGTCTATGCAAAGATTAAAGCTGTAGGCAATTCTCCTCATGCCTGAATATAGTCCAACAAAGTGATCAAGTCTGATCTCTTGTGGGGAGCATATCACATTCTGATGGCATAAGACCCCTCCCCTCAGATCAACTGCATGGGACACAGCGGATGCTGACTTTGTCCTTGAATCAGATGCATGCATCACAGATTTATCCTTTTGATTCCCCTACATGTGTCGCACTTTCTTCTCCTTGGCTCTCAGTGATGTCCCTCATGACGGAATCTTCTATTTGGAGGCTCTCACCATCCTTTTGGCCCTCGACACAGCCGTGAAGAGAGCGGCCCACTCATTCAAAATAGTTATTTTTACCAACAATATAAACACCATTAAGATATTGACTCCCTTCATCGAACTTCGTACAAGCACCCACTATGAACGCGGATGAGGGTATGTCACGTCACGCTCACAGCGGAGTTGGAACTGCTTCCCAATTGGGACGACTGACGCGTCGTCTTTGCCTCACCTACATACTTTCTAATTATCCTCCATTATGGTACGTTTTATTCTCGTGTTTCTGTTCTGGATCTGACTGTCTACAGGGAAACACACCATCAGGACCACCACAGGAAGGCGCGCCGACCGATAACAAGGAAAAGAAGGACACCCAGCCTCAGAAAAAGAAATGGGAACCGCCACTACCAACTCACGTCGGTAAGAAGAAGAGACGTGGTCCGTCGGCCGCTTCAAAACTTCCCGCTATCTTTCCAACTACACGATGTCGCCTCAAGCTACTAAAGATGGAGCGTATAAAGGACTACCTGTTGTTAGAAGAAGAATTTGTGCAGAACCAGGAGCGTTTGAAGCCGGAAGCCACTCGCGAGGAGAAGAACGAGGAGGACAGGTCAAGAGTGGATGATTTGCGAGGAAGTCCGATGGCTGTCGGAACCATGGAGGAAATCATCGATGACGACCACGCTATCATCAGCACTACGTCTGGCCCAGAATCCTATGTCTCAATCATGTCCTATGTCGACAAGGACTTACTAGAGCCTGGGTGCCAGGTTCTCCTTCACCATAAGACACAAGCCATCGTCGGTGTGCTCCAGGACGATGCTGATCCTCTCGTGAGCATTATGAAACTTGACAAAGCTCCGACGGAAAGTTATGCCGACATCGGTGGGCTGGAATCCCAGATTCAAGAGATCAAGGCGCGTTTATTGCTCTTTCCCATAAATTGTAAATTCAATGTTCACTAGGAGTCTGTGGAGCTTCCACTCACACATCCAGAACTATACGAAGAAATGGGTATCAAACCGCCGAAGGGTGTCATCTTGTACGGTGTACCCGGAACCGGAAAGACACTCCTTGCCAAGGCTGTTGCCAATCAAACATCCGCTACTTTCCTTCGCGTTGTTGGATCCGAACTCATTCAGAAGTATCTCGGTGACGGCCCGAAACTCGTTCGCGAGCTCTTCCGTGTGGCGGAGGAGCATGCGCCGAGTATCGTGTTCATAGACGAGATTGATGCTATTGGTACCAAGCGGTGAGTCTCAGAGTACTTTTCTTGTTTGAGCTCGTCATTGATGCTAGTCCAGTTACGACTCTACATCAGGTGGTGAACGAGAAATTCAACGGACAATGTTAGAGCTGTTGAACCAGTTGGACGGTTTCGACACCCGCGGGGATGTTAAGGTCATCATGGCTACAAATCGAATCGAAACATTGGATCCTGCCCTCATCCGTCCGGGACGTATTGATCGTAAGATCGAGTTCCCGCTACCTGACGTGAAGACAAAACGTCATATCTTCAAGTTTGTATTTTCTATGTGTATATGTCAAGACACTTATGATGATTCTTGTCACAGATTGCATACGTCGAGGATGAGTCTCAGTAACGATGTTGACCTAGAAGAATTTGTCACCATGAAAGATGATTTGTCTGGTGCTGACATAAAGGCCGTCTGTACAGAGGCTGGCCTACTTGCTCTTCGGGAACGGCGAATGCGGGTCACCAAGGCAGATTTCACGACAGCGAGAGAGAAGGTTTGTTGACAACTTCAAGTTTGGAATGCGACACTGACATTAATTATCCTAGGTACTGTACAGGAAGAATGAGGGTACACCTGAAGGTCTTTACTTGTAGTTCTGATGTCGCGTGTATCTGTCGCTTGTTCTTATTCTATCATTATCCTTGTATTCCGTTTGGGGGGGAGTCTGTCTGTTTCTCGTTCATCAGACTGTCCAGAGGCGTAATGTGCCGAACAATTAAAAGTATTGACGATAGTTTTTGTTTCGCGGTTGAGGTCGTTTGCGTGACCTGGATTGCACTTCGTATGATCTGTCTTGTATAACGATCTTGTCATCCTTGCGTGTGTTTGTGTTTGACATGATTCCAGGCGAAGAAGTTGTATGGTGGATCGGTATGAGATAGACAGTTAACAGATAAAGATACGCGGCACAAATGCGCAACCTGATGAACTCAATCTGGGAGCCAAAAATGATCACAGCCGGGCTGAGGTGAGAAAATGATTCTTGGCGGAAGAGATTTGATGTTAAACGTAGCTGAGGGCAGACAGACTAGGAAATGGGATGATAAATATCTCTCAACTGCTCTTGGATCTGTGCGTTTGTTCCACTACCAGGGCCGGGCTTTTCGACGATGAGTGGTCAAATTCTGGACCATATTCGCACATACTGTACAAGTTGCTGTATCTGGCTAGATGGTTCGTAACTAAATTCTGAAGCAATCAAACTCTGAGGTCATTAAGAAATAAACGACGCCTCGTTGAAGACAACACCAGAGACCTCCAAGCCAGAAGAAAGCCCAGGGGCAATTGACTCTGGACCACTGATCGCAAGAGTTGCAGGGTTGTACCACTGGAGAAGATATTAACAATGATCGAAACATTACGGCAAGAGACTGACCTGGTATATATAAGGCTTGGTTCCAGCAACATAGTTCACGGCCATCTTCAAGACATACGGAATCTCTGCGAGTACATCAACCTTTTCAATGAGTCCATTGGGTTTCTCCAGGCTGCCCACATCAACTTCTAACTTGGCTTTCATGGTACCCGGCGCGTCAGAAAGGACTGACGGTCCCTGCCACTGCCACAAGATCTGCTGGGGCGCTTTATAGGTCGTGTCGGGATCATAAACAGCATTTCGATGCGTGGTTCTGGAGATGACACCCTCATTCGTGGGTTCCTCGTTTGGCCATTTAGTCTCAGCCGTGATCGCAGCAAGCTTTCCGCCGATGACCAATGATCCAATGTTGACCCAAACACCTCCAGATCCTGCACCCTTACGACCATGGGTATCACAAGTCTTGAACTCCATTTGGATTGCTGATACACCTCCATGCTCTTGGCTTTGGAAGATCCCAAAATTCCAAGCTGCCGCAAGCAGATTCGGGCGCATGCCCTGGATCGCTTGAACCATCATGCTTGGCCCTTGGTACGGCACAGCCTTGCCAGCACTAATGACAGTACCTGTCGCCTTGGTATAGGGCCAAAATCGATGGACTGCATAACCCTCGGCATTTTTTGGGTCGGGCCCGAAGTATGTGAAGCCACCTTTGGGACCTTTGCCCACCTTCCAGCCAGGAACGGCAACTGGACGCGCAATGTCAAAAGATAACTGGAGATCTGCAGAAAGATTGGCAGTGACGGTGTATGATTCGGGATAATCAGATCCCGGATTCTGCTTATAAGTGATCGAGAACTCGTCCGCTTTGCAGGACCGTTTGTCGAGACCAGAAGGAGATGAAGCAAAATTGTTCACGTTAACAGATTTCCATATGGTCTGTTTTGTCTTCGGATTGTAGAGCTTAAAAACAAATTGGATAGTCGGATACCACAGGCTAGAAATGACTTGTTGATTCGTATCGGTCTCTTTTTCTTTGAAAGACTTTGCTCACCCAACAGATGAGTGGATCACTTGCAACATAAGGAACGTCCCATCGTCGGCAGACACATAGAATATTTGTGTCTCGGTTACGAAGCCGCTAGTAGTACAGGTCCATTCTGTATCCTTCGGTTCGAGCTCCCCGAATAACTCGTTCTCCTTGAACGCCTCCGATACTGGATGCAAGTTCGGGGCTGTTGGATTGACTGGGGGGGCCGTCCTGAGGCGATGTCAGGACCACAAAACTGATGTGATATGACTTGCAACTCACGAAAAGAGCGAAGAGAACATGGTGGTTCAAAAGAATCGCATACATTAACCAAATGAGACAGAGATGTTTATCTCCGTTTAGTGATCGCCCCCTCGAGAATTCAGACTCTGTTGGGCAAATATGACAACTCACTACCATAGTCATCTAAGTACTACGACGCGTTACTACTAGTATCATTGCTCAGGCAGACACTCATTACGAGACTTTTACCTGGAGTTGTGCTCGTCATTGTGCTTCTTCCAGTCCACATGTAGATTATATGGTCATCACTTGTAATCCTTCGTCTATCAAGTTTGGCGTCTGGGCTGGTGAGGAACTCGAGGCTTATCCACTGCACATGACCTGCCTGGTGCCAGTTATAATCTCGTTGACCTCTTGTAGAGACCAGCACGAATTGTTCGATGAAACCCTTCCGGCCCCAGAATCTCCTGCAGAATTCTCTTTGTGTCTATAATTATAAGGACTTCCGCCGTTCCGATGTCGATCTTGAAACAGGAAGCTTGTAAAGACGTAGAGACTGTCTGTCACCCGAGTATGGATATGGGTCGTGGTCGGACAATGATGATTGTTTGTGATAAATTCATCAACTATGTTCTGCATAAAACCGCAAAAAGTCTGCGTTGGCCGGGAATCGAACCCGGGGCCAAGCCAAGATCTCCACAATGGGAAGACTCGATGTTACCATTACACCACCAACGCGCTTATTATATATCCCCACAGTAGCTTCACAATACGCAAAGTTCCCCGGAACCCAGAGAAGATCGGCCAACCTTGAAGCTTCGATTTGTTCATGTCTGTGCGGAAAAAGTCTTCGACGACACGTCTTCCCCAGACGTTAAGAGAAGAACTTGACGGAGTGTTTGGTGCGTAAATTGGCGAATCATCTGGATAGAACATAACAAACAGAATATCAGGTAATGATCATCCGCGCACAAAATACCCTTCTAGACCGAAGATATCTCGCAAAGAGGCACGCAAGGAGCAACGTCAAAATCGCAAAAAGAGCAAGTCTCAATACTTTTCTGCTGGGAACGCATACAACAAACGAAACGCTGGACAAGAAGAGCACGATGAGTCGCCGCAACGAAAAAAGGCAAAACTTGACCAACATGATGTTGTGCCGAAGCCTAAGCCTACACCCGAGACCAAATCACCAAAAGTGAAGAAATTAGCTGAAAAGGTGACACTCAAGTATGTTACCCCGCGAATATCAACTCGAATACCAGATCAAAGGAGGGACGGGGACGACGCGTACATTGCATACCTCGAGGCGAAACTCGGTTATGCTAAGGGTGTCAAACGGAAAAGGCCTGCAGAAGATGACGGTTTAGATGGCAAGTCGTAGGCTATACAAAACGTCTTCCTGCTTAACTTGCAGCTTCAGACCTTCTGGATTTTGCGGATACTCTTGTCGATCCTCGGGATGAACCCGAGGATACCGACTTGAACGACGTGGACGACGATGTGGATGACGAGTTGAGTGATAGATTGGGTGATATGGTTAACGAAGACTTGGTATCTCAGAGGAGCGGATCGGATGATTTGGAGTATGACGATGATGAATGGGACGGACTGGGCTCTGCTGGAGGAGAGGAGGTCTCAGATGCTCCGGAGCCCCTGCTCACAGTGCAAGAAAACAGTCAGTCTAATTCAAACGAGAGAGAACTATACTCATTACCCTCTCTAGCAACTTGTTATGTTCCTCCTCATCTGAGAAACAAACAGAGTGCGACCGAAAAGCCTTCTGAATCAATGATCAGACTTTCTAGGCAGCTCAAAGGTCTTCTCAATCGGTAAACGACGTGTCATCGCATATAGTCTCCGCTTACATTCCTTCAGTATGAGCGAACAAAACATGGGTTCCATCCTGGATAGCATAGAGGGAATCTATCGGGACAATCGACGTAATGGTACTAACTTGGTTACGCAATCCTTTTCCTGAAAGCTTACGTTCTTTCCAGACGTCACAACGAGCCTTACATCCTTGATCATCGACGGAATTTCCTCACATTCATCCCTACTGGATTCTTATGTTGTTCTCTATGCTGCATTTGTCTCTAGTTTGCACAAAGTCATTGGCATCGAATTCGGTAAGGTCAATTATTCACCTATTTTCGCTTTAGACCCACCCATCTGCAGCGGCCTATTTTGTTCAGAATGTCGTTATCTCTTACGAACGTTACTTTGCCACATTGCAAGCTGCTACGGCGGAAGAAGATGGTGGAAAGGAGTGCTCTAACCTGATTGTTCTCCTTTCCGAACTTTACAATTTTCAAGTTATTTCTTCCGTCTTGGTCTTTGACATTCTTCGCGGATTGTTGGACGCTGGATTGAGTGAGTTTGTGGTAGAACTCCTACTCAAAATTGCTCGAAGTATGTATTGAAGTTATGTGTTGTTGTGCAATATCATACTCACTATCATTTAATACAGATTCGGGCCAGCAACTACGACAGGACGATCCTTCGGCCCTTAAGGACATTGTTGAGATCGTACAAAACAAACTTTCAGAAACAAAGGACACGCTGAGGTATAGGCTCCAATGTCTTCTTGAAGACCACAACTTGAATTTCGTGTAACAGCTCTCGGACTCGTTTCATGATTGAGACTCTCACCAATCTCAAGAATAACAAGTCCAAACGAAACGTCGCCCAGAACCAAGGAGCAGATTCTGTCGAACGGATGAAAAAGTTCCTCGCGGGTTTAAGCAAAAAACGAACTGGTAAGTTGTGATCTTCGGCTAATGAATTGTGAGTTAACACTCTGGTAGTTCTTGCGCATGAACCTCTACGAGTTTCACTCGAAGATTTACATAACGCCGAGACGAAAGGGAAGTGGTGGCTTGTCGGCGCTGCTTGGGGTGGCGACCCTCTTGTTGATCGTCAGGCCGAGATCAAAGCTTCGAAGGTGGTTGGGGCTGCAGATCCCGTTGCTGACCTTGTGAAGATAGCGCGAAAGCAAGGGATGAATACTGATATCCGTCGAAGTATTTTTGTGGTCCTTATGAGTAGCGAGGTTGGTATGGATGGTTTCGCGCTTTGCCTTTGCTAAACGACCTTTTATCAGGACTATGTTGATGCCTGTGAGAGGCTCTCACAGCTCAGACTGACCGAAGTCCAACAACGTGATATTGTACGAGTTTTACTGCATTGTTGTGGGAATGTAAGACTGCCCCTTGTTAGTTTTTTCTCGAAATGTCTTAATCCTTTTTTTCAAAGGAGAAAACGTACAATCCCTATTATACATTGGTCTGTCAGCATTTATGCCGCACGTCGCACTCATACAAGATCACTCTGCAATTCTCTTTATGGGACTTTTTACGTGACCTTGGAGAGATTTCAGTTGGTGGGACTGAACTCATCAAGAATCTCAAAGATGATGATGGATTTGACTTGAAAACTGTGTCCTCCACGAGGATGCACAATGTTGCCCGGGCATATGGCTGGTGGATAGCAAAGGACTGTGTCACTCTTTCTATACTCAAGGTATCCATCGGTCCCTGCAAAAATCGGTTTTTCATCCCTGACTGTTGTTTCTCAGCCTGTCGACTTCACCTCTCTGAAGAAGACGACAAGGGAATTTCTCCGAGAAATGTTACTCCAGGTCTTTATCTGCAGTCAAAGAACGACACCGTTAATCACCTCGAACGCCAAAGATGTTCCTGCTACGCGAAACCGTGGTGCTGTTGAAGAAATCTTTATCAAGGCCACCCGGATCCAGACTCTTGCTATGGGTCTGGTATATTTCCTATCCGAAGCATTCCGCGATGTTTCGAAGGATGGGGAGATGGATATTTTCATCAAGTGGGCTACTGGATTGGCTAAGGACACACTAAAGACAGGAGTTGACATATTACCAGCCCTTTAGAGATCTATCTATCTTGCGTCCGACACGGGGCAAGACTCATGAACGGCGGAAGCTATAAACGTTCGCTGTGCATTTTTCTAGATAGAATATACTTCTTGCTGTGTATGAACTTTTCCTCAGAAACGGCCACAAGCAGTGAAAATTCTATTCCGACCCACTATCTATATGGTTGGTCCTGGCCATCCCCGGCGATGGAAAAAGTTTGTTGTAATCGACCACTACAATCCAATCTTCTGAAATGCAACACTTGAGAATATGCTGCCTCTTTTCCCACCAAATTCAAATGTTGGATGTTCTATTCGAGAGCTGATATAGATATTAGCATTTGGACACGAAACCCAAAATCGGAGGTACATACTGATACATGAGACGTGTCTCGCTGGTCGAGAAGATGGTCTGGAGTTCTTCCTCGGTAAAATTACAGGCTATGGACTGTGGTGAGGTCATGCTGGAAACGATTAAATAACGTACATGTAATCAGAAAACATCCTCCAGGCTTGAGGATTTCAGCTATGCGTCCAGGATATCTCGTTGCAGGCGATTTGTCATTCTCTTCTTTAGGACCAAGCGCAATCGCGTCAAATGTTCCTTTATCCAAGACGAGATCCCAAACACCTTCTGAGCTGGATTTCATAAGGGGCAAAAGCGGGGGGTCTCGTTGAAGGAAATCGCATGTGTTGAAGGTCACATCCACTTCGCGTTTGGCAGCTATCAATGTTGCAAGTTTCACGGCGCCAGTACTGTAATCTATACCAGATAGATGGGCGGGGGGATAGCCAGCATCTGCTAGTGCTAAAAGCAAAGTTCCATTTCCGCTTCCAATTTCCACCGTGAAAGGCATCGACGATGATGGAGCGTTTTCAACTGCCCAATCGACCATCCTTTCGACACTTTCCTCACCGAACCTATTATCATGAGTAATGGTCGGAGCACATGTGGAAAAGTCTCACCAGATCTCCCCTTCATCACCGATGTCCTCAAAATTATCTAACTCCTGGGCATAAACCTCGTCCCAGCTAAAGGTGTATCCGTTTTAGCGTCAAGATATGATAACACGATTTAATGAGGCGTACTGTTCTTTAGTACCGAGCTTCGAGGGCTGGAGAGAGTCCGTCATCTGAAAGATAACTCTGGCTTAGTCATCTACAAGGTCCTCAACCCCATCGCCGTTCACATCTATGTATCGAGCCCATCGGCAGATAAGACAGGAGGGTGTACGAAAAAGATTCCCAAAAGTGGTGCTGAGGTAAACCTCGGGGAATGTGGGAGTTGGGAGTGCAAGGCCGCTACAACTTTCCATGCATGGACACAAAACTAAGATGATATAACGAAGGACAAGAGAGGGATGGGGGTAACAACAGTGCAATTTGAGGATTATATGTGAATAGCGTAGTATATAATGATACAATGATAATACGAACTGAGGAGACACGACATTATTTCAACCCATAATTTCCAAAAATGTTTAGAGCGGGCTCACCAGGCGACATTTACCGACCTCGTCCTCCGTCAGTCTTGTCCAAAAGATCTTTTGCCTCGTTGATTTTACTTGCTAGATACGGTGAGCCGCCTCGATCCGGGTGGTTGGCAAGCATAATATGCCGGTGGGCATCCTTGATCTTATTTCGCAGCTGGGGTCCATCCCTAACGATTAAGACGAGATTTTTGGATATAGAACGCACAGAGAAGAGTAGGAAAACTCACTTGAGCCCAAGAACAGCGAGAGCTTCTTTCCTGTCCATCTTTGCTCGAAACCCTCCTTTCACCCATTGTTCTGCTGCACCTCTCCCAACAAAAAGTCCTTTTTTTATGAAGGACCGGCCAAGTATTGCTGCGGCTACAGCACTGACACCAAGGATTACGGGAGTGGCCATGTCGTTCGACGTCCACTCAGCCTTCAAAGAAAAGTTATTGATCCACGTGACATCAGAATTCCGAGCACCGCGGTCACTTCGACGCGAACACGTAAGTACTTATCAACTCCTTAAACTTGCTGGTCACACAATATAACAGGAATTACAGCATGGAATCTTTTAAAGAGAGGAAACTTCATTTTCAGGCTTGACTGAGCCGTTCAATCATGGCGTTTTTCAATCACAACG
Organism: Termitomyces sp. T123_Mx157; assembly: GCA_018849495.1. NCBI lineage: Eukaryota > Fungi > Basidiomycota > Agaricomycetes > Agaricales > Lyophyllaceae > Termitomyces > Termitomyces sp. T123_Mx157. The sequence goes on from JABFYK010000011.1 coordinate 27,120, forward strand.
TGTGAATGGCGTTCATCGTCAAAATTATCATTTGGCAGTAGGCCATTCTTTTATGGCCATCCAAGCTTCGTATCAAGTTGCTACAGTTGATACGGCTGCGGCGGCCTGATGCACGCTTCGAACACGGGTCTGCTCCCGAGCCTTCCTTCAAACCAAACCAACCCCTACCATGGAGATTGACCCCGACATCTTTAAGACAAGACATGCCCCCTTCACTCTGGAGGTTTATGACGAAAGCGTAATTACGAAGGATCTTCTTGACACCTTCATCCAATCTACTTTCGGTGACGTTTTAGGACTGGCGCCAACGTATGGCGCTAAATGTACTTTGACAACACTTGCGATATTCAATGGTACTAAGGCTCTCTTGGTACGCTTCACCAGGTCCAAGGCTAGGAAGACCAAGTCTTCTCTTCACCACACCATCCTTCAGCCACTTTTACTCTCGCAACACAGGAAAATCGCCTTGAAAATGGATAGACTGGCGGCTGCCTTATATATGGATGTGGGTCTGTATATTGCGCGCGGAGTTGACCTGTTGTCAGTAGCAACGGCGAAAGATGGACGACAGTCTTTCAGCGCCTTCATGCATGCCTTAGGCGGCGAAGTTATGCTGCACAGGGCAACCGCTCATGAGTTATTCATGCAGGAGGAGAAGGACAGCCCCAATCTACGTTATGCCGCTTTACGAGCATGGGCCGCGTATCAGGCTGCATTTTTGGGAACAACTTCCAAGCTTCTTGTCGGTTTGCCCGAAGTCAATACGAAGGCATTGAATACAAAGGTAAGTACCGTACACTTGCTTTGTGGACACTAGTAATGAGTCTTGACCCAGCATCTCGCGGTCATCGTGAAAGTTATTCGAGATGCTGATCGCATTGTCGCACTCAAGCCTACCCGACAAAAAAACGACATCGAAAAAAATTATAGCCACAAACAAGGGAAGCTTGAACTCAGGTCTAGCCGTTTCAAGACTAGGTTGATGCATCACACCGACCAGGTATGCCGTCCAGGCACTTTTTCATCCGCAATCGACAACAGCTCCTCCGCTAGACGATAGAAATTCATACGACCAGCAACAAAGCTATATCAGCAAAAGTTACTCGAGTCACAGGGCGTGCTGCCTCTCTCAATCTGCATGACCATTTGCATGGGGAAATCCGATCGGTGACGACGGTGGGTAGAGAGGCCCTCACGAAGGCCGAGGAAGTTCGTGACCAAATCGCCTTGGGAGTCTTGACGCGATCAAATGATATTATGCAACATCCGTTTGTTAAGCGTATCTGGCTGCCGTCGAACAAGGTCTCCTGGGCCGGAACACCCTCATTTTTTCTCCCTGTAGCCATTAATTTTTCAGCAAGAACATTAAACCCCTCTCAAATCAAAGCCGTCAGCGCTATCCTATCTCACAAAGATGCGCATCGTGTTACCTTGATCCATGGGCCTCCGGGAACTGGGAAAACTACTGTTATTGCAGCAGCAGTCACGAGTATTATTTACTCCGGAGACCCTGAACGTACTGTTTGGGTCGCGGCGCAATCAAATGTTGCGGTCAAGAATATTGCGGAAAAACTGGCTGATGTCGGATTTCTTGATTTCAAGATCCTCGTTTCCAAAGATTTTCACTTCGAATGGTCAATCTAGTGTTTTGACTGAAATATCTCAGGCTCATCGATGTTCACAGGCACGAGCATCTTTACGGAAATATTATCTCAAATCTTATTCGTTCCGATGACTTTTCTGGGGACGTCGTTGGGACAGAGCGGCTCTTACTTGGTTCTCGAGTCATACTCTGTACCTTGAGTATGCTTTCGCATGAGAGGTTGAAACTCTTCAACCACATTGTCCCTCCACAAACCATGATTTTTGATGAAGCAAGCCAGATCGAGGTCGGAGACTATCTACCTCCACTTCAACGCTTCAAAATGACATTGCGAAAGCTCGTACTCATCGGTGACGATAAACAACGTAAGTGCTCTTTTGACCGTAATTAGAACATGTTTGAAAATCCAGATTTCTGTAGTTGCACCGTATGGGCGAGGCGAAATCCCAGAGCTTCGAAGCATTTTTGAAATGCCACATCTACGCCAAGGTGCCGTCCTGCTTGATACACAATGTCAGGATTTCCATATTCTCTACAACAGTAGTATTGATAGATCCTTACTCATATAGATCGTATGCCAACGCCAATCGGTAACTTCATTTCTCAAGAGGTTTACAACGGTCGTTTGAAAAGCGTACATCTGATCGAGGAATGGCTGAGTTGTTCTTTCATCGACGTAGCAACAGGGCGAGAGGAGAAGTGTGGTAACAGCTGGGTGGTACGATTTCGATTATATGATTTGCCGACAATTGTTTACTTTACCACAGAACTTACGCGAGGTCGCCATTGCGACCAGCATTGCTGGGATGTTGTATTCATTTGGAAAGTCGTTCAGGATGATCACTCCGTATGATGCGCAGCGTTCCAAGCTCGAGGACGCCTTGAGGGGAACCAGAGTTCCTTGGGAAGACAGATGCTTTAACGTTGATTCCTTCCAAGGTTTAATTATCCTCCAATCAATTTTCATCTGTTCTCAGCTCCTTTTATTTAGGCAATGAGGCGGACTACATAATCCTTTCCGTTGTCCGTTCTGAGAAAATTGGCTTTTTAAGGGATGCTCGTCGTACGAATGTCATGTTGACCCGTTGCAAGAGAAACATGATTATCTTGACAAATCGACGTTTCATCGAAGGGGTAGCATCGTCAACCCTCATTGGTAGACTCGCGAAGGCGTGTGGACGCTGCTGGATTGGGACGCAGTCTGTAGTCAATAATGGGTTCCGTGTCTACACCTAAAGCCTATCTATCGATAGCAATATGTACTTTTGATCATGTAAGCGCTCTCGGCATTTCGCTCCGGTTGAACCTCGAGGCGACGAAAGGCACGCGGTTGCATCTTATCGACTGAAATCGATCGATCGAACTGAACGCGTCTTCTTCAAACATACGCGTTCACCAACATGCCACCTTCAAATCGCCCGATGAACCTCATGCAGACGCTCATTGACAGCGCTGAATTCAGCTTGCTTAAGCTACCCATTCAGAAAATTCAAGAACTGGACATCCATCAGGACACCTTCGCAGGGTTTGACCACGCGAAACCGATTGGTATATCGCCTGGCTACTCCTCCACGGGCAAGTTGATCGCGCTCGCCGTCGCTGATGACAAAAGCTGCATCATCGTCGACTTCAACGTGTTTATCCCTAAACGTTCGGCTAGAGGAGGGCAGAACATGAACAGGTCAACACTCCCAAGGAACCTTGGCGACCTGGAGGAGAAGATACTATGTCGTCCAGCTGGCGAGCTCTTTGCTTTCGATATGGGCCCCCTGTGTTTGTCGATATACATCAACGCGAATTTACGCGTCACACGCGCCGTGGACATCCAGTCTGGTCTCTCTGCTGTCGACAGGAAGCCTCTGACAGCGATCAAGGATATCCTTGGTACATCCGTTACCATCAAAGAACAGAACGTTGCCGACGTGTTTTACCGTCTTGTCTATGATCCTGAGGATCGCAAATCCGCCACAGATCTCGCTCAGCGCGCATGGATTTCTCAGCTCCTTGCGGTATATGGAGACGGAGAAATCACCTTGGGAAAAGTTCCTAGGATCGATACACAGAAGTTCTCCATCCAGGTAGACTAATAACTTCTGAAGCTATGCAGCGAGAGATTGATCAGATTGATAACAGAAACTCAAAACGCTCGCGAAGAATACAAATGACACATTACGCCAGAACTTGAATAAGCCAATGAAGACTAAACATGATGTCTCAATCAGTACAAATGGGCAAGATCCAACAGCGATGTCCCAGAGATTTAGTAACAAACTTCGAAACGGCCAAGTACGAAGGCATAGTATAAATTGCATTTATCTTTATACTGATCACCCCTTGTAGGCTGTTGTCATAGTCACCGAAAATACTTCGGGGAGTCAATACACTACCAGAGGGAAGGTTGGCAATGTGAGCGGTAAAACTGGACCATTACTAACCAATTACTCCTTGGATGGGAAGACGGTCAAAAGTGTCATCTCCATTGGCCGTGATGATCCAACTACGGCTGAAGCACAGCGTGCGGCAACCGTGCTACGGGTCCTACAGGGCTTTGAGCAACTCATGGATGATAGTCCTTGGATTCAGAATATCTTCTACCCTTCTGATGATGTTGATGTGCCATTACCCTGGCCTCTTGCTTGGTCCCAGGCCAATGATACCTCTCCAGCTCACCTTGATCCTGTCTCAGTGGCTCATTCTCTGAATCCTCTGGAGCTTTTACCCCTGAATTCATCTCAACAACATGCCGTGAACACCATGTGTTTTCCCTTTGATGCAGACCGTATAACTATTATCCAAGGACCTCCTGGTACTGGGAAGACCTCTGTAATTGCTTCTTTTGTCCAGCTTTCCATTCAAGATGGGATCTGGCTAGTTGCTCAATCCAATGTGGCAGTTAAAAATATAGCTGAAAAGCTTATAAAGACTAATTTTCTTGATTGGCGCCTCCTTGTTTCCAGGGATTTCATTTTTGAATGGTTTGCTTGCATAGCTCTATGATTCAAGCCCTCTGTTGATTATCACTACTCTCCAGGCATGAGCACATATATGCTCAAGATATTAGAGACAGAATCATTACTTCTGATTGCTTCAGAAAGGTGGCACCAAAGGACATTCAAGGCTGCCGAGTCATGCTATGCACATTGAGCATGCTTTCTAATCCAAATATTATCAATTTCACATCCCAAATCCCTATCAAAACTTTGATTGTTGATGAATCCAGTCAAATTGAGATCAATAACTATGTCTCAGTTTTGGTCACCTCTAGTAGATTACGAAAAATGTGCTTCATTGGAGATGACAAGCAATGTAAATACTTGCTCATTTTTTGTATGCATTCAACTCATCTTGATATCTGTTCTTTAGTACCTCCCTTTGGTCAAGAAGATTTACAGGACCTTCAGAGCATTTTTGAGGTGCCTCACTTGCGTCCACATGTCTTGTTTCTGGATACTCAATGTGAGCTGGAATAATCCTCTTATTATTCAACCACTTATGGTATATGCAAGACCGTATGCCACCACAAATTGGTGACATCATCTCAGAATTAGTGTATGATGGCAAACTCAAGTCCAACCCTTTGCATCCTATTACTGAAACAACTCAAGCTTGTTTCTTCATTGATATACCTGGCCAAGAAGAGAGGAATGAAGACTCTTATATGGTATGATTTCTCAATCTAAGCTCCCTCACATCCAGGACTCATATGGTCTATCTAGAATCTTTCTGAATGTGATGCAGTTATCAAGCTAGCTTGGCAACTTCAAGAACAACAGAAAGCATATCAAATCATCACTCCATATGATGGCCAGAGAAGTACCATTGAAAACAAAATTAAGAAAGAAAAGTCATATGCTTAATTCAGTGGCCCTTTCTCTCTATGGTAGAAAATGATTAATTTGCATGCAGGAACTATATGATTTTTTTCCTTGTGTTTATCAATTACCTACTTAAAGGTGTGAAGTTACTAGATGCTCCCCAGCATCTGGAGATGAGCACAGAACTCTCATCTCATATAAGCTGTCAACAATACTCTGCTTCAGTCTATCTGTCGATGTAAGAGTGCTTGAGTGTTTAGACTCAATTCCAAATTTAATCATGTCTGGAGCAGCAAGATCTAGAATAAATCAGTCATTGATATTGATGTAATGGAACCAAATCGACTTACAGTTGATCCCATAACCATCTTGATATGCTGCCCCAAAGCTGCATAGTCCAAGTATCAGAGATATAGATAAAGTACACTATCAGTAAAATCTTACCCAGTGCCTCGAAAGAGATGTCCCGCACTTAGGCCACTCGTGCTCAGTCTCCACTGTTGGCTGCGGTCAAAGAGTTCATCACTAAACAGTGGCGCCTCCTCTCCATCTTGAGGTCGCAGCATCAGCCGAAGGCCGAGAAGATGCCTGTCAATCCCTCTTCCAGTCGCGGCTTCTTTCGTGAGACGATTGTGCGTCTTGATCGCGCGTTGTAAGGCTGCATACCGTGCCGTTGCCTGGAACCAACGATCAGTATGTTCAACTGTAGCAGAGTCACCTATAGATAGCATACAGTAGATTTCGGGTCAACCATCTCAAGGACCCATGCCCTGCTATCCCGCGTCAATGTACGAAGCGTTTCAGTTCGTCCATGTTTGAACATCCGCGTAAGCACTGTCTCGTATGTGGCGGTGAATTCTCCGCGAGTCTTGTACCATGCGAGTTGAAGTACCATCTGAATGTAGGCATCTGGTCCAAATTTAGCTGTAAACACTTTTTCAGACAGAGCAGCCATTTTTACGAAGTAATCGACCCACCTATACTTTTGATCCAGTCAGTACCGTAGCCTTGGAACCATAATACACTATCATCCGAGTCCTCAATGATCTTAATTGCTCTCACATGCGCGGCATCGCATTCCTGACGGATCTTATCATCCGCGACCCAATCCAATCTTGACCAACCACCAGGATCAGTATCATCCAGCGTAGCATCAAAAGCAGCATCGTCTATGCCTTGTACGATTCCATATTCAGCCACAATGCTCGGAACCAGGGCATCGCAGGGAGCGTGTTCCCCTGTGGCACCAGCATGCGTGGAAGGATCAACAATGATTGTAAAAGGTTTATCCCAGAAGCGATTTGCAACGTTGAGGGCATGTGCGCGAATTGTGTGCAGGTGTGAGTCGAGGGCCTCTTGGGAAATACCCTGTGGACTATGAGCTTGATGAGTGGCGGGCGGTATGGTGTGAGTCATGTGGTCGAGGCTTAGGGCCATGACAGAAGAAAGCATCGTTTGATACGTCGTTCGGTTTCTAGGGTGGAGAGAAAGTAAGTAATGTTGGTTCTGGGAAATAATAATATAAGTGATAGTGTTGACGTGAGTTGACGACACGTACGGCAGCCCAAGCGTCTCGGTCGTCTGCACTCAAAACACCAACAGGCAGAGCCCGCTCTCCATTTGCTAGCCGTTGCTCTACGTCTAGTACAACAGCTCGAATACGAGTCGCTATTTCGCGAGGAGTCATTAATTGAGGTATATCGGTAGATAGATCCGGTTGCTGATACACGTCTATAGCGTAAAACCAATTATGAATCGATATTAGAAGTTTGCGTGAGTCTGAGGAGTCCGGAAGTGGAGGAGAGCATATAATGTCGCAGAACTGCGCGGGTATTCGTCCAATATTGAACATCTTTTGTGTGCTCCGACGGAGCCATATGCCTGAGTGACAGTTGAATATTTACATGTCTTTATGTATGGTTTCGAGACATACCTGTGCGAGTGGTGTCAGGATGGATTTCTCCGCTATTCAAAAGCATTGTCAGTATGGCATAGTAAGGAAGACTTCCAGACGTACTCATCAAGCTTTCCCTTGAATTCCAACACTCGGTGTATCAGCCAAGCCGCCCTTCTCACTTGCCAAAGAGTAATTCCGGCCCTGTTGTCGCTAGATTCGCCCGTCAAGGCACTCTGAGGTATTAGGTCGTCGTCATGAAATGCAAGCCACCAGTTGGAATTAATGAGGAGGGGTGCTCTCCATTCTAGGTAAGCCTTTTTCATCCAAAAATTGTCATCGAGCCAATTATCAGATGACGCTCTATCGAGTGCTTGATGGAGCTGAGTATTGGGTGTTTATACGAAGACGGAGAGGCGGACCGTGCAATCTTTGCTGCAGAACCTTTCCGATTCCTGACTCAAAAGACTGAGCCCACCTGCAGCGGAGAGAATATGCTGATTTAAACGAAGACTTCCCAAGCCTCTCATCCTCTAACAGAAGAGGTTCTAGCGAGGCAAGGTATCGGTCAAGAGTTTGGCGCAGGTCAGGAACTGGAAGACGAGGAAGAGCCGAGCGTGCTCTTGGGGGAGAATTGGTTGGGGACGAAGATAATGAGCGCATCTGCGAGAGACGCTGTCGGAGCATTTGCACAGCGACCTCTCCCGTTTCCCGCTCAAAAGTTACCGAAAATGCCACGTGATGCATCTAATCTAATCTCAACCGCGCTTGTTATCTACAGTACCGTAGAATGGTTCTTTCCCTTTCACTACTACCATGCCTGTCTCTCAGCGTGTCATACATTGGGTCAACGAGAAATACAAGAAACCACGCGTAGATCCAGTATGTTTTCGCGATTTCAGCTCTTATTTGCTCGTATCTTTACGCATTCTAGGAGTGGCTCGATCAGTGTTACGAGTGGGCTATTGACTCGGACCCGCCCCACCCGCCCCTTGACCCCGACGCAGATTTTCATGCACTCATAAAGAAGATTGATTATCAAATTTTACAGTCCAATTTTAGTGATTCCATGCTTCCAGGGACCGGACTACCAAACAATATAGCAGACACTAACACAAAAGTTGTCCTAACAGGGCAAGAAATGTATGTGGAAGTCGTCGCGTTGACAGAAATTGGCCATAGTGCATTTTCCTTGAACCAGACACGGCTCGCAAGGGAAGAACGTATGAAGGAAGGAAATATTGTCGATGATCCTGACCAAGAAGGTGATATTGATGTCGCTGGCGAAGGACCAATGCCAAGATACTCGAGGGGCATGCTACACTTCCAACTGACGGACGGTATGACGACAGTTCCAGCGATAGAGTATCGCTCTCTCCCACAACTGTCCCTTCAAACTCGTCTTGGATATAAGGTTGTGATACTCATCGTAACCAATGAGCGAGAAACTGTATTGATTGAACTATATGCAGATGAAATTGAAGAACGTGCGCATCCACAAAGGCATAGTCTGGCTTGAACCCAACACAGTTGTGTTGCTGGGTGAGGAAACACAAGAACGTAATGAGAATCGTGAAGCCGACTTTGCTAGGAATCTTCGTGCGCGAATGAGGTGAATTCTCTACTAAGCATTCGTTCAATCTGGCTGATCATACATTCAAAACAGACTCCCTGAGACAGCAGTGGCAGGAAACAATGATGTAGTTCGTCCAAATCCAGCACCACCACTCGCTGTCAACCGTTCCCCTCTACACGAGATTTCACCTCCTCCTTCCCCACCCGCAAGGCACCATGAAAACGATGATGCAAACCTCGAAAACCGGCGTCGCCGCATTCCAGTTCGTGACCTTGATCCCGCGTTCAGCCGCACCACTGCGCCACCCTCCACCAATCAAACCATCACGACTACATCTTCATTTTTTGCCGACTCAATCACTTCAAGGTCTCAGACCCTTGTTGGCGCCCAAACGCCAATACTTTCACTTTCCCCAACAATTCGTCAGACCAGGCCAAATCTTTCGCCGCCGCCTGAGATACAACCGGAAAATGAGCATTTCTGGTTAGACGATGAGAACAACGAGAATCTGCGTACGTCGCTGAGCCCTGGAGAAGAACGATTTGTTGATGACTTTGGGGCCCTTGCTTTGAATTTTATAGCTAGGTTGCGGGCGAAACGAGGATTGAGCCTGAACTCGACAGGCACCTCGACACAAGATAGGGGAAATAATGACAATACATCATTGAGGAGGAAGGGGAAAGGGAAGCGGATTGAACCGAATGTTAGCTCGGACGAGTATGAAGATGATATTGTGTTTGACAAAGACGTGTTCGCGGACCTAGATGCTATGGAGAAGGCTATGGAACATACCTCCAATACCCAGCCAGCTTCTACGGTTGGGAGTGGATCGTCAGGAATTGGAGTCAGAACGAGGGCAAACAGGACTGGGCCGGAGATTATCATGATCGAGGATAGTGACGACGACGATAAAGAAAACAATCCCGTTGCAACACGTCACGTTCGCCAGCGAGTGGAGTCGAGTGTCATCGAGTTATCAGATTCTGACTGATATTGTATCTTTTGTTGTATTTTAGGGATGACTCCGTATACCAGGGATCAATCTCAGTTGTTGTTGTAGTTATCCTGTTTCTTGAAGTTATCGATACTGTATGATACGGATCTTGAAATGTATACACGATTAGCTCCAATCATCAAAGAAAACCACTACTTGACCACAGGCGAGATGTTATTGCAGATAGCGGATGAGGTAGTCAAGGATCAATTATACAGATTGAAAATTGTTTTACATACACAAAAGTCTTCCTGAGTAAAGAATGAAGTCGTCAACCTAGAACCGCAACCTTGGCCTTCTTCTTCTTCCTCGTGTCTTTGGTGAAAGCGCGCCAGCTGTCTACACGTTGCTCCCGATTGTCTACCAATAACATGAAGACGTGTGAGTAATCACGACGGAGAACCACAAGAAATCACATACCTTCCCACTGCTTGTCCTCTTGTGCTTTCCGTTTCTTTGCAGCAACCTCTTCGTCCTTCTTCCTCGCCTCGAGGCCTTCGTTTGCCAAATTCATCTTGATAGCTCTGACAATGATTGAAAAACAATCCTCGTTGTATAGACAGCATTGACTCACTTTCTTCGTCGCACTTCCTCGTCAATGAGAAGCTCCTTGGATTGCAGGCGTAGTCGGACCTTGTAAGACGGCTCGAGGCCCTTAAGTGTCGGGTCAGTATCAGGCGTAGATGAAGGGAGATTCAGCGCCTTGAGAATCATTAAACGGGCTTGATTGATGACGGCATCCAGGTTTTCGCGTTTGTCCTTATCTGAGAGCTCTGACTCGGCCTACCGACTTTCTAATCAGCACAACATAAACTCGTAGCGAGGAGAACTCCACGACGTACCTTCTTCAGCACGTCAAAGGCTTCAGGGGCACGGGGATGAGAGGTCTTGTCGGGATGAATGACTATAATGAACATGATTCAATAGGTTATTTGATAATTGTTGAGCTAAACGCACATAGTGACAGGTGCTTATATCGGCGCTTGATTGCCTCTGGAGTAGCATTTTCTTCTATGTCTAATACATCATATGGACTGTGAAAGACGGAGCCCATTCAGCTGGATTATAAGATAGAAGTGTCTATGAAACGCATACTTCAACTTGAACGCCTTTAGAATGCGCTCGACTTCTACTTCTCTGTTGAACGCAGACTCCTCCCGACTAAGAATCTTCTCGAGTTCAGCATCAGTAACGCTGGAGGAAGCTGGATCAGCTGGTGGCTTGGAGGACGAGGCTGAGGACATGAGGGGTAGCAGACAACTACACAGCCTGTAGCGCCCTCTAAATCTGTCGGCCGGCACGTGCACCTTGACGCCCATGTCCATTTTCCAGCGGATGAGCGCGCTGCGCGCGTGTAGCAATCATGTACTCCTGGTGCGTGAATTATTCTAGTGTGCGTGCTGTGCTCACCAGCAGCGAAGAACCTCTAGGCAGCTACCCATCGGAACACCCCTGCTCGCTCTTTACTACACCGTAACCTGTGGCGGAATACATCGACCCAAGCTTCATCGCCCAAGTCTTCTCCCAGCCCTTCGTCACCCAGGTCTCCTCCAAATCCTGATGCATTGCACCAGCTATCACTCAATCGTCAAGCAGCTCGTGCTGCAAAGAATAGGGCATTGCTCATGTATTCGTCTGCGGTCGTAAGTCTTACAATATCATGTGTTTCAATTCCCTCGAGCTTCTTTAGATTATAATTGCTGTAGGAGCAAGCTATGCAGCAGTACCACTTTACCGGATATTCTGTGCTGCAACTGGATTTGCTGGGACGCCTAAGGTTGGGACAGGACGCTTCGAGCCGGAGCGCCTTGTGCCGGTAGAGAATGCACGCCGAATCAAAGTCCATTTCAATGCAGACAGATCGGAGCAACTACCTTGGAAGTTTACACCTCAGCAGAAGTTCATAAGTGTGCTTCCTGGCGAAACAAGTCTTGCGTTCTACACTGCAAAAAACCTTTCGTCGAAAGATATCATTGGAATTGCAACGTATAATGTCACTCCAGATCGAGTATGTAATCTCGGATCGCAGTCTTAGACTGCTCATGCTAATGTGTCACGTAGGTTGCTCCATATTTCTCCAAAGTCGAGTGTTTTTGCTTTGAAGAACAGAGGCTTCTCGCAGGCGAAGAAGTAGATATGCCCCTTTTGTTCTTCATTGACAAAGATATATTGGAAGACCCGGCTTGCAAGAATGTAGAAGACGTTGTTTTATCGTACACGTTCTTCCGGTCCGTTCTTTTTCTGCATTTCAACTCTTCATTCACTTTGAGTAATCCTGAAATTTATAGAGCACGAAGAAATGAGAGAGGTCAGTTGGAGCCCGATGCAGACGAGAATACAGTGCAAGCATCCCTCGGCTTCGGTGGTTACGAAAATGCGCCTAAAGCTGAAGTGCGTAACGTAGAGTCCATAAAATCCCCGCCATCGAGCAAAACGCAATCCCAATAGATTGATGTAGTAAATTATCTCTAGCTACTAATTCGCCGTTCCTACTCGCATAATTGTCATGCTTGTAGACTTTCTATTTCATCTGCCTTACAAAGGGTTGATTCCTGAGTAATTTTCCGCTTGACTTTTGGCCGAGGACGCAAACGTGCAACTACTTCGGGGTCGGGAGTAATCACGACCTCGTCTGTACCGTCTGGCGCATCGAACTCGTCACTGTTGTGGTCTTGCTCAGACATTCGTTTCTTGCATCGCGACGTCTCCGCGCGGGCAATCGTTTTCCTGCTTCGCCCTCTTGTTGTTGATCTTGACGAGCCTTTTAGAGGCTGGTTTTTCGCAACAAATTTTGTTCGCTTCCTAGCAGGCATGGCTTCAAGCTCTTCGTCCTCGGATTGGGATCGCGACGGAACGCTGCTGGAGGTTCTTCCTCGTTTTCGTCGAAAGTCGTCGACAATATTCTGTAATCGTTTGCTCGTATATGCCTGACGCTTCTTCGGTGCAAATGAGCCACTGCCAGCAGACATGTCAAAGAACTCTGTCAAATTGCTCTGTTTATTCAACGCAGCAGCCTGCAAAGTACGTCTGAGTACGGAACGTCCCCGTTTGAAGTTGACACACCTGGCCACGTTTGTTTATCCTTTGTATGATTGGCAGGAGAATCTCGTCCACTTTTGCTTGACTCCAGCCCAATTCTTGATGGAAAAACCTAGAAAAAAATCGCTCTCTGTATCTTGTACATGGCTGTGAGTCTTGGACTCACGCGCGAAGGGCGTCCAAGTCTGGCAACCCCCACTTAAAAGGCTCTTCCGAGCTATCAACTGTGGGGTGATAGTAAGCGTCCCTCTTTAGAGTAAGCTGTCAGCAAGATAATCTGTATAACGATTGACGACTTACCACAGCCGGATTAGGCCAGTCTTCGGATAAAAAAAGATCCTTGAATCTCTTCTTCTAGATGAAGAGTCAGCATGGTAATGTTCAACCAAATCTCAAATTTACAAATTGCTTGCGAAACTTCGACTTGTTGTCCTCCTCCTTGTCCTTCCCTGATTGGACCTTTATCCACCACTCCCTAAATTTAATGAGACCTTCTTCTCCAGGGAATTCCTTCAAGAGTTCCATTGCTACGACAGGTCCGACACCAGGAAGTCCATCCGTGTAGTCACTTCCCAAAAGATACGCCAAGCGAATCAATGTGTCGCGTTCCAGACCAAGATCACGACTAAGGTCGCTGAGCAAGAAACATTCCACCGTTTTTGACTGATTGAACATGTTCTTGAAGACGCGGTGGGCGCCAAACAGAAATATATCAGAGTCGTCTGTAATTACACCGTCGACTAGCCCTAGTGACACTAGCTCAGCGCATTGCGCTTCAGCTTCCATAGGTGCGGTAATATACGGTATGCCAAAAAGCCGTAACATCATCTGGGTGAACAAAGGTATCGATCAGGTAGACTGAAGGAAACAGGTAATGAATGGTTGTACCATGATTTGAGATACCATCTGTTGGGTGATGTCTTCGGAGTCACGCATGGCGGCTTTTCGCTGTTGATTCAAGAACTTGATCTCTTCGTCCAGCTCGCGGCGAGCATCCTCAGTGTTCTTGCCTTTCACTTGGGAAATAAATCGCACATAATCACCCTCCTCTGCATCAGGATCCATTTCTCTAGCAGCATCAAAATCCTGTGCTGGAGAACTCGGCCTGCTTGATCGGATAGTGAGCAATTCATGAGAGGGTGATGGAGAACGAGACCAGGGAATGATTTCTACATCATCAACATCCTCAGGCGGAAGAATGAATAAAGGTCCCTGAATCCCTTTATGGTCACCTGGGCTGGCCTCCGATATGTCCTTTGGCAAGGAAGATAGTGGGAGGAAATCACCATGAGGGGTTAGCTCAGCGTTGACATCCCGAATCGGACCAACCACCTCAGGTACAGGATGAGCGTTAAGATTGTCCTCAAG
>JABFYK010000011.1:49343-80887 GCA_018849495.1 Termitomyces sp. T123_Mx157
ATATTTTGTGCCGTAGACTAATGCCACCCTGAAATGAAAGATCAAATTGTCTATTCCTCGTCTACTGACCCTACTCGTGCCTGGTGAAGCGACAGGTATGACTATCCGAGATGGTTCCAATAATTGCAAATAACGGACCTTGTTGTCGTCCAAGCCTCCGAGCTCCGTTACTAGTCCGCCATATGGGTACTGGCGACGGAGAGCAGGTGGGTCTTGCAGCAGGCCGTATCTGACAAGGCATCCAAAGCCCACAAAGGCAGACACTGCGATGAGAAAGTGTGTGGCGGCGGTTGAAGGCGCTACGGGGGGGACATCTGGGCCCCACATGGACAGAACCTCCTCCTCTTCATGCAGCTGTATTTATTACATTGAGTGTATGAACTTCCTGAGGAGAAAGCAGGCGTACTGTGTCGCCAAAATTGCGGCGCATCAACGGGTCCTGCCAGCCATACGGCGTAAGATGCTGTCTGGAGACAAAGGGAAGCTGGGGGTAGCCGTCGAGCTGAGGATCCGGCTCTTGCTTCGACACGGTGGAGGCCGGGCGAGAAGGAGACAAGCGGCAGCGAGCAAGAGACGACGAGGCGGCGGCTGCACGACGAAGGGCGAACATGATAGCGGATGGGAGTCGGAACCGGAGAAGAGCGGGGAACGCGGGCACGTGGCTGATGAAAATTCGCACGCAGGGCGACCCTCAATTCGCGGCCATCATGGGTCGAAAAAGATGCAGAGATTGTGCGAATGGGGCTCCCTTCGAGTTTCCCGCCGTCATCCTCCATGTTCACCAACGACGTCGAGCACCTCCTTCTCCAGTCTCGCTCCTTTCGACGGCGTCCAGGCGATGTGCCGTATCCTGTCCAGCACATCGGTGCCGCCTGCTCTGCCTTGTATGTCGCGTCGCTCTTGTCTTTCTTCTGCTCATCTATCTCCGTTAGTGACGCCTGGAACAATATGTTTCGCACACGCAGCCAGAGCCTAACCCTGCACAAGTTCGAGTCCCCGCCGCCCGTCGTCCTTGATCTTGGCTGCGGAAATGGCTACTGGGCTATTGAAGCTGCGAAAACTTGGCCGGTGACTATCCCAGTCAGTCCCCTGCCTTTCGTCACTCACCTATCTATCACAGAACAGCGTCGTGGTCGGATTCGATGTCAAAGACATTCAGCCCAAGCTACTTCATACTCTAGCCTGGAAACATCATTTTGACATAGCCCATCGCGTCAAATGGGTCCACGGCAATTTGTGCGTTCTTTCTCAACGTCACGCTGTTGTGTTGCTGGACCGTCTTTGTATAGATTAGATGGCTTGCCTTTTCCTTCCAGCTATTTCGACTTTGTTCGAGTGGTCAACATTGGTCTCGGTGTTCCCGAGGATGAGGTGCTTCATATCCATCTTTTTTTTGTTCTTTCTCTTTGCTCATTATCGTCCAAGTGGCAATATGTCTTTGAGGCACGCATAAAAATTTCCTTCCTTTGTTTTTGGAAACTAATGTCATCCTATCCAGGAAGCTGCACGCGTCCTGAGACCCGGTGGTGTCATCGAGGTATATAAGGACATATACAATCAGTGTGTGACCTGTCAAAGCTGATCCATCGATTTTCCAGGTGATAGAGGAAGATCCGATCTTTCCCTGTGAGATTAGACGACCTCTATGGGGAGCTAGCCATGGAAATTCTTCAATGACGCTTGTCAACCGTTCACCATCTATCGTTATTCCTTCAAATCCTCCCCTCGCACACGGCTCGCCGGCAATCTCATGTGTAACACTCCATGAACGTTGTGAGCCCAATTCGCCGACATCCCCGAACAATTTGTCTTCACCCACCATTGCACTCCCTCCCCATCCGTTTCCACGCAAATCCTCTGCCCCCTCATGCCCAACGTCTCATCCATATCTGCTTTCTCCCCATGATACCCCCAATATCCCATACAGACCCTCGACCCCACAAACAGAAACGGACCGAACCTCCGATCTACAGGATCACTCGCGCCTCAAAGCCGCATGGGACGCAATGCTTGCTTCTCGATTCATTGCAGAGAGCACCCTCTCCGTACTTCCTTTCTACCTATCGTCCACATTCCCTGATGTCCAGAGTATCGCCCCTGTCAAAGTCCTCCTTCCCCCCAACTCCAGAACAAAGCAATCACCATCCAATCGTTCTTCCTCAGAGCCATCCAAGTCCGCGAAATCGAGGAGTCCACCATCCCTAGTCAGAACCGTTAGCGAGTCAACATGTTCCTCTGGATGGGATACCGCCACCTTGGCCCCTTTGTCAAGAACTTCATCCAGCAATTTTATAGACTCATATACCACCGAATTTGCACAAATGCACCTCGCAAGCACGGTACATACCGTGGCGGGCTGCAAAGAGGCCATCTGGCAGGAGTACAAGAAGCTCTATGACGTCAACGTCGCCAAAATCGTATCCCCAAATGCAGATGCGCTCTCTGGCCACACCGCCAGCTCCGGTCCCGGGAACGACAAATCGTCAATTCGAGAGTCGTTTGATGATGAATGGGCCGCTTGGTATAAGTGAGTTTTCTTGCCATTGTTGTTTGTTTTGGCTTCTCATGTAACCCTTAGTGATATGACGGACCGTATTGGGATGCGTGCGCTTATGGCTCAGCTGGACTGGGCTGAGCCTCCGGGTCAACGACCTGACTGGCACCTCTGGCGTAACAAGGTGCAGCAGAGCAGCGAAAACAAGGGTTCTTCTGGTAGTTGTGAATTTGCGAGAAACCCGCCTGCCCTCTGTCGCTCGATGCGTGGCTTCATCGGCCGGAAACCACGGCTGAACTAATATTCATCCCCTTCACTCATGTTTCCCCATCATTAGGCATCTTCAAAGGCTGTCAATATGCATTTGGTATTAACACATTTTTAACCATTTTTGTATGGGATCTATTGTCGCATTTCGCACTGCATAGTCTATATAAAACACCACGCACACACCTATAGTCTCTTACTTACTTGTATGTTATAGCATTGGAAGACTATCCTCCATTATAAATACAATAATACCCTGGGCCGCTGGTCGCTTCCATGTTCCAGGCGCTGACAATCTCTTCAATTAAAAATTATATTCACTCAATAAATCAACTTGAAATTTGGCTGCAGCAGCACTTCATCGTTAATTCTTCCCCTTCATCTCAATATCCTCGGAGACTCTGGTGTTTCTCCCTACAAACGGAATCCAGGGCCACGAGATTCCACTGGGTCTGTCGTGCTCGACTGGGTCACCGTACTGGGTACCTGCAAACCCCTGCGCGTTCTTCGTGAGCGACGCCACATCGTCGTCCTCTTCAATCAAATCTCCCGCCTTGCCTGACGAAAGCGGTTCCCCATTTAACGGCAACACTATCACAGCTGGGGGTGGCGCGCTAATGGGATTAATCACACATGGAATCGGAGGCGCCTTGGATAGTTTACGACGCGGCTCCTGGGGGCGATGATGGTGGCGGCGGCGGCGATGGCACATCACCCTGCAGCTCTGGAAGCACAGACCGCAAAACAACGGGGCTAGGAAAGCCGAGAACACAACAGCGAAGATGCACCCGACGACGATGAGGAAGATTTGGTCTCCGCTAAGGCCTTTGGGATCGTATAAGAGGACGGCGCTGCCTATTGTAGTGTTGAGGCAGTGCATGAGTTTGATGTCCGTGTCGCTTGGGAGAAGGACGTTATATGAACTTGGAGAGTCTTGGGGGAGGAGGGCGGCGGTGTTGTTGTAGTCGTCGAGGGTGAGTGCAACGCTGGATGCACGGTAATACTGGAGGGTCTGCTCGGGAAGGGGAGAGACAGCGTTTTCGAGATAGGGAGAAGGGCTTGCAGATGACAGGTTGACGAGTGATGAACAGACAGACAGTGAGAAGATGAGGGCTTCCGCAGACGCAAGGTCGGTGAGGACGCGAAAGGTGGAACCGGGAGGTGTGCTTGAGACGTAGGTCAGGGTGGCGAGCGGGCCACCTGGACGGGTGGTGTTGTCTGGAAGCCCGTACTGAAAAGAAAAGGTGAGTATGGTGTCGATTTCCTTACCACCTGCGAGGATCTTGGTAGTTGTGTTGGAGCCGCGATGTTCAAGATGCGGAGTTTCCATGAAGGGTGGTCAAGACAGCAAAACTTCAGCTCAAAGGTTATTGTAGAACAGTCTCAGGGGGTTATAAACGAGTAAGACTGGATCCGAGACGCGTCGATTCATGACGAATTTGGGATTTCAGACATTGGCACCGAGACAGGAGGCAGCAAAATTGGCACGTTCGATAGGAGAACACAATAGGCTCTATAGACCTAAATAGCACGAAAAATAAAGCTGATCCACAGGCAGTTTAAGCAATGAAACCAACATAGTGAACGGTTAAGGAGCTCGAGAATTGAGTCAATACTAGTTTGGCGTCGCAGTGGCACACGATCAGATATGATTAGATAACATAGACTCGGAGCCGGTCGAAAACAAGCTCTTCTCCTATACACCATGTCTGACAACGAGCAACCGCCTGCCCCCGCCGCCGTTGAGGAAAAGAAGCCCGCCTCCGCTGTAGAGGTCGATCTCACAAAGTACAAGGTGATTCAGCTCATACCTCACTGTGAAAAAAATTCATCTACCATCAGACTGCTGCCGACATCATTCATGGGGTCACCAAAAAACTCATTGAACTCGCTGTCGAGGGAGCCAAGATCATCGACCTCTGCGTTGAGGGTGATAAACTCATTGAGGCAGGCACAGCCAGCGTCTACAATAAACCCGTAAAGGGCGTCAAAGTTGGCAAGGGTGCGCTTTGTTAGTCGCGATTGTGCGTCTTTTTCTCTGACCACGTCCCCAGGGCTCGCCTTCCCAACTTCCATCTCCGTTAACAACGCCGTCGCGCACTTCTCCCCTCTAGCGTACGTTAGACGATCTTCTCCGATCGCGCCAAACGCGATCTGACTGTCGCGTCCCACAGATCGGACCCACAGTCAGAGCAGGTCCTAGCCAAAGACGATGTCGTCAAGATTCAACTTGGTGCACACATCGATGGTTTCGCCGCGATTAGCGCCGAGACAATCGTTGTTGGCGCGACCGCCGACGCTCCTGCCACTGGTCGCCGCGCCGACGTCGTCAAGGCCGCATGGCACGCTGCCGAGCTCGCAATGCGCACAATCAAAGTGGGCAACAAGAATTGGAATGTTACTGAGGCTGTTGGTAACATTTCTAGCGCCTGGGGCTGCAAACCTGTTGAAGGTGTGTGATTCAAGCTTTTTTTTCGCGTAAGAACACGTGTTCCTGACTCGTGTCCCGAAGGAATGCTTTCATGTAATCAAACACAAAATGTTATCGATGGAAAGAAGAGAATTATCCTGAATCCCAGTGAAGCGCAGAAGCGCGATTTTGATAGCGTGACGTTCGCTGAAGGTGATATATACGGTATGGACGTGCTCATCTCGTCCGGTGAGGATGGCAAGGTATGCAAAAAGATCCGACTCAGGTGCAGTGTCAACTGACTTTCAGCATCCAGGCACGTTTGGAGGAGTCTCGTACAACAATCTATCAACGTGACTCCACGGTCACTTACCAACTGAAGATGAAAAACTCGCGGGCCGTGTTCTCGGAAGTGCAGAAGAAGGCAGGCGCGTTCCCCTTCAACATACGTTCTCTTGAGGATGAGAAGAGGGCGCGTATGGGCCTGCAGGAGGCTGTGCAGCACAATCTCGTTAAACCCTACGAAGTCATGTAAGTCTTCCGCATCGAGCCGCGTCCGCCTTTTCCTGATCATACGCTTATCCTAGTTTCACCCCGGCCAACACCTTTGTCGCTGGCTTCCACTTTACTATTGCCCTCTTGCCTGGCGGCCCTTCACTTATCACGCACCCGCCCATTTGGTACAAGCCTGAACTTGTCAAGACTGAGAAGGAACTCGAAGATGAGAACCTCAAATCTATCCTTGCGCGTAATCTCAGGGAGAGCAAGAAGAGCAAGAAGAAGAAGGCAAAGGCAGAGGGTGAAGCTGAGGCCAAGGAGGAGTAGACTCAGATCTGTGACAATATTTTCCTTGATATTCGTACACGCTATCCACATAGCATTGACAAAGGACGGGGTCGAGAACCCGTGAACAGACATCTGTAACCATTTCTTGTATCTACATGTCTGTTCGTATATACTTGAGATGTATCGGAAATGAATAGTCAAACTTTTCATGTATCAACTAACATCTCCATGCAATTGGCGTCGTGGCGAATTATAACTCTTATGTGATCTCGTCATACAAGCCAAAAGTCCTGAGGACCGCCTCCTTCGTATGTCGGCTGATCCATACAAAGAGGTTGAGAGGGTCATTTGTAGCTCATCATCAGGATTTTGTACGTCCCCTCTCTGCCTCCTCACCAAACTCTGCAAGTGTGCGCACGACCAGATCGACGTTCTCAAGGAACGCATTTGTTGTCAGACGCGCAAGCCGGACGGTGAGCGTAGTGAATGTCCTGCGAACACCATGCCATGTACCATCAGCGTTCAACAACGAGAATCAACGGCAAGAAGAACATACGCGATGAGAACATTATCTTTCACTTCTAGCGTGCGCCGGACGGCCTGTGGTTGCAGCTCGGCGTCGACCTCGATCGTCTGCTTGGCGAATAGCGCATGCCTATGCGACACGAATGGTATCTCGAGAGTCCTTGGGTGGACATTGTCGCATTATTAGAGTGCGAAGAAAGGCGAGCAGGAGACGGCCTCGTCACCGGTAGAATCCTCCAAAGAAAGTTGGACATTGGCTCCGGCAGGAAGGGCCGCGGTCCAGTGTATGGAAGTGCCGTCATGGTCGCCGAGGTCGAAGCTTAAGATAAAAGATAAAAATCATCAAAAGGCAGTACAGCAAATAACGACGGAGACGCACAGAGCGTCGCCGCAAGGGTCTTCAGCTGATACAACGATGAGATTGTACGGTCCAGTGGTAGGCGCCCATGAGATTTCAGCGCTTTGACACTATTAAAAAGGCGGATTGGTCCCAGGTGAGCCGAACAGAAGTTAGGGTCACGTACCTGGACGAGGTTGGGAGTATTGACGGCGAAATCAGCAAGAGCGGGGGCAGCAAGGAGCGCAACAGTAAGGAATGTGGAGAACATCTTGCGACGATGTAGACGGCGACGGCGGTAGAAGGAGAGGACGAGTAAGCACACGGTGAAAACGAGGAAAGATGGAGATTGATTTGCCCAAACCACATTTCATTTTGTACCAGCAAATACATCACAACATCTGATCCGACAGATGCCTTGTCCTTCTCATCATTCATATTGCCGGGTCTTTTCTTCATAATCCATCCATTGTTAAAGTACCACAGATATCATTATACATGTTTGTACTACAGTCGCGCTGAAACCTTACCCGTGAAAGAAGCAAGGTTTTTTCGTTTTGTTATGCTGAGAACAAACGAGCGTTGTCATGACCACCATCTCCTTCAAGGAGCGGAAAAAAACTTACCCTGAATGGAACACCTTCGATGGGGTCAGCTTCGGGCCTTCGACAGCTACACGCTTGTCGACCGGGACATAGTCGCGTTTACCAGCCCCGACATAAATCTAGAAAGATAATTTTCAGGAGTCCACATGGCATTTATATTCCTCCGTACCTGTCGAGGCCGCCAAATCTTGACGCCCCCATCTTGCAGCATCATCTACAGTGTAGATTCGGTTAGTCAAATTATCCACAAGCACCACTGATACCGGTGCCATACCTGCCGCCAATGCGCAAGCCACCCAACTACCCGTGGCACAGCGAACAACACGGGGAAGAAATCGAGAGGGAAGCCTTATAAATGAATGTCTCAATACAGATATGCCTCCATGGCTACAATCAGACGCACCCATAGCACGATAGATCAATCCACTGGGTTCGTAGTGATAGGATCAGTAACACGGTAGGAATTTTTGAAAATTGACAATTTACCTCCTACAAGACGGTGAGGAAACAAAGAGGTCATGATGTTAATACACTTACCAGAAGTCAACATTTGGCGCAAGTTTACGCTTGATAAAGTATTCGTCCTTCATTGCAGCATCATGTAGCGCCATTGCTGTCTCGAGAAGCTCATCCTTGCCGGTACTGAAAGAGATATGTCAGATGATACAGACTATCACGTCAGGGCGTTCATACATCTTGAAAACTTCATCCGCAGTTTTACGAACAATGAAAGAGCGGGGATCCGACTATGCCGCAGTTTATTATAATCATTGCTTTCTCCAAGGACCCACAATCACTTACTGTCTTGTAGACACTTCACGACCAAATGATCAGTTCCAGTTTGCGCGCTGTACTGCATGTACACACCGATGACCAAAGCCTGAAAGCACCTTTTCGCGCTTCTTGACAGCTTCGATGAATGCAGGAACATTTTCCGGTCTAATATAACTTGAGTAAAAATCATCACTGACGAACCAATCAGCTCACTTTCCGATTGATATCAACATCCGAATAACGGCCTCATTAGCGCCACCTGTCATGACAGTAATTAGCCAGCACCTTTGGTAATTACGGATAAAGACGGCGTACCGTGCAATGGTCCACTTTTTCCCAACGGTTCAGCCCATCAAGTAAATTTGTATCAAGTATTACACTCACTATAGCGATGCACAACCAGCGCTAGATTACCAATCGTCTCAACTTCCGATGTCCGAGAACATGAGAGCGAGAGCACTCACGCGATTGCAGAATATGGATCCACAAGGGAGCTGCCGGTCTGCAAGACCGTGGTAGCCGAGGCGTTCAACTCGTGGTCCGCATGAAGCAAGAAGAGCACGTCCAGCGCTTTCTCTAGCACGGGGTTGGGTACATAATTTTCCTCACCCAAGTGATCCATTTGGTATAAGAATCTTCATTCGAGATGAAATTTCGTCAGGGGGTAAGATATTAGGGATAGACAAGGGAGACGCACGAGCCGGTATAGCTGAGTCCTGTGGGAGGGGTAACAAAGTCTCGACCTTGGCGGACACGGTATGCCATACTAAATTTTGGAAGAGCATGAGCCATTTTCAGAATTAGGATAAGATACTACTGCATACGCCGCGAGCGTGGTTGCTTTTCCGATCAGTCGATATATCTGTTTGTCCATAAGTGCAAGTGACTCCTTGTCGCCACGGGTAAAAATATTCTGCCCTGTATAGACCGGAGTATTGTCAAGAAAAACAGATACAGACAGCTAAAATGCACACACCCTGCAAAGAAGGGTTTGCCTCTCGATAATAGGACCCCATATACGCAAAAGCGCTGGTTAGTATAGCCATGGGATGTGCGTCATATCTTTAGATAAAGCTGTGATTAACAGAAGTACAGTCAGACAAGGTTTAGCTACCGACCGGAAGGATCGGCAGAATTGCTCTGCATCCGCGTGAACTGTGCCGTGGTGCATTACCTCACTTTCAAATTCAAGCATCTGGGCTGCAGAGGGCAAGGATCCGTATATGAGCAGGTAGGCTAGTGTGCAACCAAGATCAATACGTTGCAGGACCCATTATACGGATCACACACCAGTTTCAAGATGCGAGGAATGGACTGCAAGTTGTTCGATAGGATATCCCCTGTGTAATAGACAGGTTGTCAGTGATTGCTTTCGAAGCCAGGGGCACGGAATCAATAAACCTGTAACGTAAAACTATGGCACACGGAATATTCAGTTAGTCAACCAGTCTGATAGTAAAACTTGTGAACAAACCTCCAGCCTCTCCATCAATATACGTGATCGTACTCCGCAAAACAGCAGTGTTCAAGAACCCTCTGTCCGAGACTCTCAAACCCTTTTCCGTCTCGTTTTCCTCCCGCTCTCCAGGGGTCCGGGATGCAGACATGGCCTTGAACAAAAAATCAGATGTCTCCGGATGGATTTGAATTTTTTGAATTTCGTTGGGGAGGTAACCCTGAGAAATTGACAACCAGGGGGAACCCTGAACCCGCTAAGAAATTGGCAACAATGAACCCGGGGCATTCGCTGAATGCACAACGAATAAACCCGTACTATTAACCTGATACGATATGTATATAGAACATTATAGTGCTACTAAAAGTGGTCGTGAAAGCGTCAATAGATGGTGCATAAAATGACATTCCCCAATTTACCTCCTCGAAACCCACTCATGAAGTTCGGCGCTTTTCAATCTCGCTTTCAGGTACTCAAGACGAGCGTTGTATCGCGCAACGACCTCATCCCTGCGCCGCTGAATCTCAAAGACCTCGGGGTGACCGTCCATGCCTGCTGTCTCAGCATCATCTACGTCTGTGACGTATTCTTTCTCTGCAAACTTGTGCAAGGGGAGGTGACCATTACTCCGCGACCAACTCGTATTAGATATGACTCCCAACCTCGCTTGCGAGGCGATAGATGACATGGAGCTTTTCCGCAGGATGGAGGGTGGTGGAGAGGAAGGAACTGTGGATATGCGAGACGAGAGAGAGCTCATAGGGTTTTGTCTGCTTCTCAGAGATGAAATCGACTTTGAGCGCGACAAATCCCTCTTGATTGATGGCGAGTTAGAGCGTACAGACGAGGCATCAGTTACCGGCTCAACGGTGGGCGCAGGGTAATGCGACTTTCGCTCGGGCGGACGAAATTGGGGAGGTGTGTACCTCCGCCAGTTTGATCCGTTCATCACAGTCGTAACATGCTCGGGAGTGGGGGCACGAAGGCGACGCGCATTCTGCTGAGTAACACGGAAAGATGTCAAGGATTTTACATTGTTGAAAGCCTCCAAAAGCCGTTGTGCCTCCGCCTCTGTCGCGATGATGGCGGCACGTATATCTTTGGCCGTGTAAAGGTTCCTGTCATCAAAGATCTCGGACGAATATGACATGTTGACCCGAGTTGAGGGAAATGTGGGAATGATGGTGTGTTTCGAAGATCGCAAAAGAGTGTTGGATTGGTGCTGTGCATGCGAGCATTCTATATTGTCAGTTTGACCAATAAGGTGCTCAGCTTCCGTGCGGCCAGAGAACAGCTGTCTTGCTTTTTTGTGTAGTCGGGGAATCAAACCCCGCTTTGCAGGCGACGCAGACACAGCGTCTGCTGGGTGCGGAGTCGAGGTTTTATCCCCACTTTCACGCTTGAGCAGATTGTTTACACTATTGGTGAATGAACTCTTCCTGCGAAGGGGTGGTTTGTGAGACGCAGAAGTTTCAACCGAAGTGTCCGCTATCCGCACTCGATGTGAAGATACTACACAAAATAATGAGACGGATGCAGGGACCGAGACATAAGGATTCGACTCACAAGTTCGGCCAGGACCGACAGGTTCGACAGGGACCAAAGTATTAGTAGAATGTTGTTCGAATAGATTCTGACGGAGAATACGATATTCGTCGTCGCTGTAAGGGTCGGTGAGCTCCCAGCAATGACGTCGAGGAAGATAAAGGCATACTTGAGCATGCCCTGTTCATTGGCCAACGCAAGCTCGTCAAGTTGTTGGGCCAGGGCCATGACTAAAAGACAAGCATGGAGGGAAGAATAGAAGATACTTGTATGTTTCTCGCGGACGGGGAGCCATTGAGACCGTGACCGATCTCGGAGGTTGATGCATGATGTCTGAGAAAAAGTGATGAGAGTGATCACGCGACTTTGTTCCATCAATAGTGTCGTAGTAAACTTGCCTTCAACCATGGCTTCCAAGGACGCCCCCGACGTCGACCTCGCTCCTCGCACCACCTCCTACGACTTCCTTGGCCCCCCAGGTGCTCTCTTCGTCACCCTCACCGTCCCCGCCATCACTTATGGTCTCTATTTTGGGTGTTCCGAGGCAAATGGATGTACACCAAACCTCTCAAGCATTCCCGACCAGATCGTGGCTTCTGTGTCCGACCCGGACTGGTGGGTTTCTCTCTGGGACACACAGGCTTTTCTTGTCTACCTCGCGTGGTACGCGTATACCGTCGTCGCGTGGTTTGTTTTACCAGGTGATTGGATTCAGGGTACTACTCTCCGCACGGGGGATAAAAAGTCATACAAACTCAATGGTATGACGCGTTCTCTCGTATCTGGACACGTCTTCTTACAGTGACCCTAGCGTTCCCGACCTTGTTGTTGGTTTTGGGCCTGACAGTCGGAACCATTTACCGTTTCGGACCATCATCATTCACCTTGCTCTACGAAAAATGGATTGGCTTCGTCACCGCATCAGTCTTGATGGCAACCGTTCAGGCCATCTACTGTTATGCGTTTTCGTTCCGCAAAGGCAAGTTGCTTGCTGTCGGAGGCAATTCAGGCAACTTCATCTATGACGTAGGTGAATATGCTCCGTATCGCGTTTTGCCACTGACCATATTCTAGTTCTTCATCGGCCGCGAGTTGAATCCTTCCATCGGCTCCTTTGACATCAAATCCTTCAACGAGCTAAGGCCCGGCCTCATCCTATGGTTGCTCATCGACATCAGTATGGCGTGTGAACAAGCAGTCCGTCGTGGTGGTCTTAGCGAGATCACCGACTCCATGTGGCTGGTATTGGTATTCCAGGGCTGGTATGTCGCCGACGCGCTGTTCAACGAGGTAGCCTTCCGAAAATCATGCCAAAACATTGTTAATTAATACCTTACTCAGAGTGCCATCTTTACGACGATGGACATTACTACCGATGGTTTCGGCTTCATGCTTTCTATCGGTGATTTATCTTGGGTCCCATTCGTCTACTCCCTTCAAGCTCGTTACCTTGTGTTCAAGCAGATTGAGCTCGGTCCTGTCTGGACGGCCGTCATCTTTCTTGTCAATGCTACTGGTTACTATGTTTTCAGAGGTGCTAATGGCGAAAAGAACGATTTCCGCAGCGGATCCAATCCTAAAAGTAAGCCCATCGCTGTACCTTCGTTCCCGTGCTGAGCGACCTTTGAGACCTGAAATACATGACTACTGCCTCCGGATCAAAACTTCTGACCTCGGGATGGTGGGGTTGGTCACGGCACCCTAACTATTTGTAAGTCTTGCTGAAAGTCTATCTCTACCATTTAATCCGAAGTCCTGCAGCGGCGATCTCCTCATGGCTTTCGCATGGTCTCTGCCGACGGGTTTCAACACTCCTATAACTTATTTTTATGTTAGCTACTTTGCGGTCTTACTCATCCACCGACAACTTCGTGATGATGAGCATTGCCAGAAAAAGTACACCTTTCATTCTTTCCATGCTCTTCTGGTGGCTAATAACTTCCATACTAGGTATGGCAAGGATTGGGATACCTACAAGAAACTCGTTCCATACCGCATTGTCCCTTACATCTACTAGTTCACATCTTATCTCTTGGTATCTCAGCGGTGTTTCGATATAATTTGCATCAGAGTTGTAGTGCCGCTAGCTTTGTTTACGTCTCACGACATACTATGTAGGGCTTGGAAGTACAAAGAGCAGGTATCGTCCATGTTGAATACGAAGAATATATATTTATCGTACTTTATCGTGCATTACGCGAGAGACGTACCTTGATCACAAGTTTGTTGTTACAATGTTAGTAAATGCAACATCCTTATGCACCATCACAAGAATCGCTGACCTTCCGTGCCAACTTGGCCCGTTTCATCTCCCCGCTGCGGCGCGTCCGTTCTCGTGCGCCATTCTTCCAACTTGCTGCCCATAGAATTCCGACACTATGGTCGTTGTACAGAGGTTTGCTAAAAGAAGCACCCACTGAGGAGGTATGTCTCTCTCTTTTCAATCTTTTTTTTGTCTCTTCACCGGTTCTACAGATTAGACAACGCGTTCGGTTTGAATTTCGAAAAAACCGACACTTGACCGGCACAGATGCTACAAAACGTGGTCTTGAAAGAGGATACAAGGTGCACGTCCAGATCCTAAACATTTTGCACGGCACACTGACACTTTGCTACCTAGTACCTCGATTCATTCATAAAGGCCAATGCAGGCGACGAGCATCATCAAGCCTCCCTGCAGAAATACTCCCGTCTTCTCAGCAAACGCAACGAACAAGCCTACTGGTTTTCCCTCGCGGATAAAGAACGCGCCTGGCAAATCAAACTCGCAAATCGCCCTATCATGACAGGCGGCTTCCTTCGTCCCTCCTATGCAAATCGTCCCCTTCCGCGACTGAAACCCCAGCCCGAGCACATCACGGGTATGATTCGCAAGCGTCGTCTGGCACGCGAACGGCGGGTGCAGACGCTTGTTGATATACATGAGTATATGCAGGATCTGAAGTTTGAGGCGAGCCTTGAGACTGGTGCGGCTGAGCTCGCAGGGAAGGTTGGAGCGGTGGAGTCGGTGTATGCTTCGCATCTCGAAGAATGGAGTGCGTCGAGCGATATTCTTGCATTCCTTTTCTTAATTCTAATCGATGTTTTTATTATGATAATAGTGGAACCGTTCAAAAAACAGCGAGAGATGATTCAGGAAACGTTCGATCGAGACTGCCGCAGGCGCGATGAACCGTACTCTCAAGAGATGCTTGACGCTATTAAGGCTGCGAAGCGAGAGAAGATCGCAAATAAGACGCGTGAACTTCAGCGTGAGCGACGCGGAGAGATACTTCGGCGGACCATCTTGCGGCAAAGAAAAGGTCCGCCCGCCCATGTTTTGGCTTTGTTAACCCCCGAACAACGCAAGATGGACAAGGTCGTACGCAATGTGAGTGAGGTTGGATATGTTGCGAAAATCAAGAGGAAATTAGGGTTTAAGCTGCGCAAGCCTCGTGCATGGGAGGCGGAACTCGGTTCGCGAAAGGATAAGAGAAGGCTGGACAAAATGGTAAAGAAGTTCCTAGATAAGTCAGAGAGACGGGCGATGGAAGCGGAAGAGCTGCTTGACACCCAACGAACATCTACTGATAATAGTGTGCTTTGAAACGTCTGTACATATATAGATTTCTACTTTCTACATGGTTTGAGGAGAGGGGATGTGTTACAAGCTAGTTTTAGTGATATCTGCGAACGGCTGCAAGATATGCCTTTCCAGATTCGCTGAGGCATAATGACTCATTAGCTGGTTGTGAAAAATGCGACTTTGTAGAGGAAACTCACCTCAACGAGTTACCTCTCATTAAAGGCCAGGCATTTCCAAGCCCTAGACCGTTACTGTAAGCATAAGCATAAACTCGACTCTCTGATTCGAAATATGAAACGGCAGCGTTTATGAAGTTGTTGATCTCATCTTGGTTGGCACACGGAACGAAACCGTTCTTATCTGAAAATGCTTGAGGTCAGCACATCCTCGGACCCTTCAAAATGGGGCTCGAACCATTGACACAAGCAAATTCTGTCACCCAGATTGGTTTCTTGTACGTCTTCCAGTAATGTTCCTGTACATCGGTCAATAAACGTTGACTGAGTCCTGCAGGAGTAAAGATTCACAATGTCCTTCTTCACACCGTCGATACTGTTCTTGTTGATGTGAACAGCAGTGAAATCCCACTGAGTTGAGATCTTTGAGCTAAACTGGGCAAGCCACGTCTCGTCTGCTTGTTCTGAACATGTGAAGGTGAGCCACTATCCTGCCCTGTAGCATTCGCAACAGAAACATACTGCACATAGATGGGCTTCCCATTAGAGATCCCCTCTTTCCCAAAGGTACAATCAACCTCTCCCAACCAGACACACCGGCAGAAACCGTCATGCCAGCAGAACCAGATCCCGGAGGGCAATCAGGCTCCTCATAGGCTAGGACGTATGGAGGTGGAGACGTTATCTTCTTAAAGGCGACAAGACGTGCAGCGTCAACCGAATCGGCAGTGCCACCGCCCCAAAGCATAGGTACACCTATTGGACTGCCAGGTTTTGAAGGATTTGGTGTCCTAGAAAAAGACAGTCAGAGTGACAAGGATGACCGAGAAGAATTCATACCAGTCGTACCACCATCCAATGTGGTCTTTGAAAAACGGGTATGCATCTCCTCCCGCGATGCCTGCTTTGATCCCGTTCGGTGTCAGCGAACCACGCGAACTCTTTAGGTTCTGCCGTGCGATTTCGTCCGTATTACTATACAGATCGGATGGATTCGAAGTGCTGGTATCATTTTCGTCTGGTGCAGTGGTATCGGTATCAGGTGAATCCGCCGGTATGGCTTTCTCACTTTCAGATGCGTTAGCTGCTTCATTTCTAAAGACCAGAGATGTAGGGAAGGTTGTAGATCTAGTGGAAGTGACAAAACGACTGATTGGAGAAGTCGAGAGACTGGCTAGCGAGCTCGTCGAGTCAGAAGTAGCCGCAGATCTTGTTGGATGATGGTGGTGTGCAAAATGGTGGCGATGGTGCATGTTACGATTACCCAACGAACCGTGATTGGCAGCCATGGCACCCTGAAACGAGAAAACGCAAGCCCACACAAGTAACTTTGCAAGACAGCCGAATACTGACATAAAGACTTAGAATGATGAGTGAAGGTAAAGGAGTAAGTGTCGATTGAAGCCCACCCTACTCGTGAAAGGGACTTTATAACCCGCTCACGGAAGCGTCGGGCAGGTGACCAGGGCAGCATGGATGCCATTTAGAAGATTCGTCGCAAAGCGAAGCACGAACTACGTCCAAACTCATGGCGTTGCCACTGAAGGCGATCATGGTTCTTCTGACGACATTGCAGAATTTGTAACTTCATGGTGTCGTGGGGCTCTCGACAAGATACGCGGATGTGTCCGTACCTTCTCCGAGGAAGAATTTTGATATGGAAGGATGGAAGGGCGGTAGTTGTGCCTGAGGGCCGTAAACAAGCCTAGATCTACTTGCTGACTGCACTAAGCGATTGCATGTTTCAATTGCGCGAGTTAATTGTCCTGGAACAGAGCCAAGACATTTCTTCAAAGCTTTCTTGTTTAATGGATACCAGAATCTCTATCGAAGTATTCTAGAGAATTCAGTCCAACGTCAGGAAAAATATGATCAGAAGAACTAGATACTAATCCTACCAGGCAAATGTATGAAAACCTCCCAGCTTGCCCGGGACCACCGACTCCGATTATGATCGAATATGCTCCTACGAAGGACCCGTCGTGACATTCACCGGAGTCGCCGGAACCCCTAACTTCGAAAGACATTCGAAAATGGCTGTACCTAGGGGGTAGCTGTGCGAACCAGAAGCGTCTCGCTGAGCAAGCACGCCGCTGAGGATATGGGATGGGGTCAAGACGCAGCTAGGAATCATCTCCTCGGATATGTCTTGTCCTTTTTGGAGCGATCCTCGAGATGGTTGTTGCCTTTTCACAAGGTCGACCCCACGGTTGACCAACGACTGTACGAAACATCGAACTGCCATGGCGAGTATAGCATGGGGAGCGAGATGGCTCTCAATTGTAGCTCTACTCTTCCCAAATCTGTCGAAATACAAGCTCTCGCTATTTCTTGAAGGCAAAGTAAAAGTGGGTAACTTCAGGGCAGAGACAATGTCATGGACAGCCAATATGAGTTTCGGGTCACAAGCTGCAACAGAATGAACAGCATGAAAATTCTTCATGTGGATGTTGGGCCTGTACTCGGGCCTTGTGGTGCCTTTATCCACAAAAAGTCGAGAAAAAACATTCACCATGGGCATTTTGAGGACCTTCAGTGCGATGTTGCATGGTAGGGGAGTCTCAGGAACACTTCCCTCTTTTTCAGCACGTCCAGGCCTGTTTTCTAGCTCTGGTCGCATAGAATCAGATGGTGTAACCGCGGAGGATGTCAAATGGGCCTCGATCCTTTGACCACAGGTTATGCACCAAACGTCATTGAAGTTACTCTGGGGCTGTATGTCAGGATGTTCGATCTTGAGCTTGGTTGCACCAGGTGGCCGGATAAAATGACCCTCCTCTGAAAGCCAACGATACACATCCGCGGTCGTTAGAAGAACCAAACCTTGCGTTTGAGATGGTTTCCCCTGAATCTGTTGAATATACACGTTGTGAATTGCACGCGCACGACTCCACTGGATCAAGTATAAGGTTATAATCAAACTCAGCGACTATAATCTTACCTCGATGGCCTTCCTCCTTCCAGGAATGAAAGATTCAAATTGAGATATAGAAACTAATCTATACGGAACTTGTGGTTGGGCTAGACGACTGGGTTTCGCTTCTATAATGTAGGGGTGCCATCAGCATCACCTTAGAACCCAAACCTGAACTTCACTGACCATTCGACGTCATTGGGAACTTTCTTACAAGATTCTTCAATATATCAAGGTGGTCTGGTAACAAGGCCTAGGGTAAATAATGGATTTTCCAGCAAATGAAAGTCGTAGTTAACCTACTTTGTTGAGACGCTACCTGATTGTCATCCTGTTTAACTTCAGAAGACGTTTGCGACCATTGAGCCTTCAGTCCGATTGGAGGATATCCTTTTTGAAGTGGAAGAAAGACTGTTCCTCTGTCCAGATCAATGTCGACCATTTGCTCGTCACCAACAACTGGTACAGACGATTTGGAGAGGTCCAACTAACTGCCTTTCAGATACAAGTAACAGAAACACATATCACGACGCACCTCAACCCAGTGCTCCAAATAAACAGTCTGATCGATCAACTCTCCTTCTGAGTTAGGCGCGCCGCTGAATTGTAGCTCTATCTTGGCCAAGAAAGACTCATCCGCGTTGCCAACCACGACAAAGGGGGGTCGTGTAGTTGTGAGTGGTGGCTCATCAGGACTCAAAAACGAGGAAACAGACAGACGCCTAAGTATAGTAGTTATGTGGTGGCTCTGGTAGAAGTTCAGTTAAGTGGTAGTATCAATATTCTGAAGTTTTCAACCTACATAGGAAGGCGCATCGACTGAAATCATCCACTTGTACGGGCGGCCATGACTCGACATTTCGCGCTTTTCTAGAAATTGATAGAACACGGATCTAATCAAGATCGAGGAGAGCGAACATACCTGGTGGTATCCAAAGACTGCGATCCATGATAGAAATGCGAGCCTGAAAGTAGAACCTGCTTCCGCTTCCTGTTGTTTAGATCAATCTCATGAGTCAAACAGGGGGGTTACATCCAAAAGATGTAGCAGCACCGGCATGTGCAAATGTAGTCTGGATAGTTTTGCCAGCGCCCCACATACCTTATAATTTATTAGCAAATTGCTCTACAAGATACATTGCAAACGAGACATACCTAAACAGGCCATTGCCAGAGCCGCGAGACCAGTAAGAAAGTTGAAAAGTTTGAAGTACCACCTTCCTGAAAACATGCCCTACAAAGACAGATCAATTAACTACCAGGGGAAAAGATTCTTGGATAGTTTACTCGACGCCAACGAGACCAATGACGCCAAGTGTCAATGCGTCCACTGGTCCCTATACCGGGAACATATGCTTTGTCAGCAACCATCGCGTCAGTCTTGACATCGTACGCGACCCTCAAGAGCAGCGGGAAGGAGTAACTGAATTGCATGATCGCAATTGCTGCTATGAGCGCTGATATTGTTTGGACCTGAGGGATGGCAGAGCCGATTACGAAAGCTGAATGCAATAACTAGTTGATGAACACGTCGGTTTCAAAGGGAGGCTGAAAACGAGCTGACCCAATGCCCAGTAAACCACTACTAAAGCTGAGCAAAGATCAGCAAAGAAGAGAACCCTAAAAATTCGTTTACTTACGTGTCCACACGAGTCGACCGGTTCGGGACAATAGACGAGGACCATTGAACCAACCTTCAACGATATTGATATAAATGACCTCTGATAACGATGAGCAAAGCATTAGCACAATCTATTGCTCAAGTCGCTCAACTGATGCCAATGTTCCCGTATAATCCCGCAGCGATAAGTCCTGTTACGAGGGACAGGGCGTTGCCTATCATAAATGGCATAGTGAGTGATGTATGCTTGAATGGATAATCCACAACTTACAAACAGTTTGCCAGGCAAATATGCTAAGACCTTGATAGGCAAGACCAATGGTGAATTGGCCTTGGAAACCCTGAGATCATTGGTGAGAAGCTCACAAAAAGACATAAGCTCTGAAGGTGACACTAACATAGATAAATGCCCCATAGAGCAGATATGCCGAAAAAATCAGTGCCTGAGCCAATACCTGTACAGAGATAATTGACGAGCTGCATCTTAGTAAGATGAACACACGGACCATTCCTTTCCAAAAGTCCATCGGGCGCCTCATTTCAGCCATCTTAGTGGGAGTCTAAGTTTCGCTGAAGTTGGGTAAGAGATTGACTCACCATCTCAGGGAAGATCATAGCACCACCATAAGCGAAAACCTGTGAGAGGCGGGTAAAATTCCGCAGAGCAATCTTTTTTGAGAGGCCTGACCATGTTCATTATGCCGTTCACCTGTGTGACCGTGCTTCACCTGGATGTTTCGGAAAGAAGCAAAGAACGGTCAACTTACTTTATCGTTCAATGCTAATGGCTCAAATGCATGGGTTTGGACGGGTCCTGGTGGGGTGCCAAAAGCTCTGTTAGCCGCCTCGAAGTTAGGAGGACTATGAGCGGCAACACCCATAGAGATGAAAATGATGAGCAAGTTGATCCTGAATCAGAAATGAGACCTCCTCAAAGGAAGAGCCGGCAAAATAGAACCTACCACACGGCACTATTGGCCAGCCAACCGTAAGTCTGACCGATCCCGTGAACTCCTGGATACTATCATCGATAACCTCTCGCTTACCTTGAGAGTGCGTATTTGGCCGACGAACATCCCCGCGAGCGCCCAAACAACGATACAGACCGAGAAGCAAAGCTACAGTCTCGGTGTGAACAGTTACGCTGAATGAACACACTGGTCATGTACATACACGGTTTTTGCTCATCTGAGAAAGAGCCTGGCCATTGGATAAACAGATGGTTCCCACCTAGCATCATATATGTGTCAAAAAATACCCCAAAGATAGATGCAAGACTTACGTTGACGATGAGTTGGATGGTCTGCAGAACTGTACACACATGGCGGGCACTTTTCCCTAGGAGACGTTCGGCTATGTCTGCATAAGTCCTCAGAGGATATTTTTGCGAATCCAATCGAACGAAGAGGCGCCACAAAATCAATCCACAATACAATGCCGCCAGACCCACTAGAACGATCAGAAAAGGCATCTTGTGACTAACAAAAGAATATCGACTGACTAACACAGTACAAGATAACACCTGCCAATACAGTCAGACAACAGATCGCGAAGTTAACGCCGACTACAAACCTGGAACCCAGCCGACCTGAGAGATTGCAAATGGGGCGTTGAAGGGTCCGAGGATATCTGTCGTGATCAGGTAGAAAACAGAGGCCCATGAAGCTGTCCTCATTGCTCGGAATGCATTGATTCGCTCCGAGTCTTCGATAACACTGAGCTCCTTGGTATCGCGCACATTGACGTTGACATCCTTCGAAAATCTGGCCATCCAGCTCCTTTTTTCTGGAGCATCGATTCTTTGACTACTGTCCTCGAGACGCCGCTGGACGGCAGCGTAGTGGAGGTATTCTTCGAAAGTGATGTCCGAGGGCGGCACGTTATTCTCTTCACCGGAGACATCTGGAGAGGAAGCTGTCTGAGGGGAGCTCTTGTCGCTTGTCACTGGTTTCGGATCCATGGGCAGACGACGTGGGACATACAGTTCGAGTCTAAACGTCATTTATTAGGCAGGGAGATAAAAATAACCAGATAAGCACCATGTGAAGCTGTCTCGCCGAATAAGTTATAAGCGAGCTCAAGTGTGAATGGGGTTCCAATCATGGCCTTAAAAGATATCGGGATGAATAAACTAGGCCATGGATGGCCGGTTCGTCCCACTCGATGATGGGGAATGCAAAGAAGCATCAAAATACAAAACCGGGTCACGAGGGTCTATGTTTTCAGTTTCAGACATTTGGGCACATTATTGCTCGTACGTATCCGTGTATCCTCTGGATGCTTTGCAACTCTAACGCACTTGCCCAAGAGCATAGTAAAGTATATATGAGCGCCACAACTGGTTCAAATTGAAAATACTAACGTCAGGTACCAAAGGCTATCTCAAAGGACCGATGCACTTGATATGCCATAATGTCTGAAGGATACGTACTCGGGGACTCGAGTGTTTTTGTTCGCGGAGGAATCTCTGAAATTCAACGACACGTGATCACGGTATCAGAGGATCATGCTGATAACAACGCTTGTTTGACACTTGCACGCTGATTCGCCCTCAGGTGACAGAAACATGTTCATCCATCTAATTCAGAACAATGTGTGATAGGCATCCGTATGCGCGCTGATGATAAGCAAGTAAATAAAAGCTTGTCAAGAGCTCAATTGGAATGGAGAGAAACTTGCATGTGACTGCTGCGGTGTCTGGCGTTGTACAACACCCTTTAACCAGACAGGACACTTCCCCCGTACAGTTTCCGTAACCTTGGTTTTTTTCTCCTCTAGCTTTCTCAAAGACTCTTAGTTTCCATCTATGATCTCCAACCCGGACTTTGGTTTACTCTCGCGCACTCGGTGGTGCGCGTATCTTTTCCAGTTCTACTGCTTCCGATATTTATTGAATATTTTTAGGCACTTCATCTTCTGAACTGGATTCCCTTATCTCTTTCCAACCCCGGACTAAAGAGGATTTCCAAGCTTTCTCGTCGCGCATCATCGAGTTTCTTATCAAACGACACCAGAATAAACCACTCTACGCGTCTTTTGTTGAACATCATGTTAGAGAGCTGTCACAACCGTTAAAGGACGTTGAAGTGCGCAAGGCGGCGAGTGGTCTGACCACCCTTGCGAATGAGAAACAAAAGGAGCAGAGGGATAAGGCGAGTGGAAAGAAGAAGAAGGGAGCTTCAAGACCCGCGTTGGGCGTTGCGAAACCTAACAGGTAAAGAAATTTTACTGTTAGACTGACCTCTGCGCTCACTTCATGGATCCCAGGCACGACACTGAACTATATGACGAAGCTCTAGATGACTTTGGCACCAATGCTGATGACTTTATGTAGGATTCATCTTCCTTCCCTAATGATCATCTGGTCTAGAGTTGGGCCACTTTCCCCGTCATGGGCAAGGTTATACAGATGGATAGGTCGGGAGGCCCCCTTTGTGTCACAGTGTAGATTTTATACACGCTTTTTCGGATAGTTATCTGTAGTGGTATACTCAGTCGTCGATGATTGATTAGATCTTCTCCTTTATCATAAACTCATGCACGTTCATGTAATATGTCAGCATTTGTGATATTTACGTCTTGACTAGGTTTGACGCTGTCTGCCAGAACTCCCCTCTGCATTGTTATACAGCTCTGCATCTTGTTCATAACTTATTGGTGTATATATTCGCTCTATCAAGCTGTGCTGATCTTCAAGAGAGCGCAGCACCCTTGGACAGCTCGACCGACTGTAGGTTTTTTCCTTCAGGGGTCGTCTAGTCCATCCTACTCCTCTGTATGACCTTGCTCCATGACTACTTCCACCTTCGGAATCAGCAAGCCTTTCAGCGCCTACTCGATGGAAGCGCTGACCGTGGGCACTCCGGTGGTGCTCTCGGCAGCGGCAGCGGCAAATCATGGACCCGACCCAGTCCGTTAGTGTCAAACGCGGTCTGCGATGTCAATGCTCGGGATTGGTTGGGAAGAACAGTACTTCAACTGGCGTGTGCTTCTCCGGATGCTGTGGAATACGTTAGAATGCTTTTGCGTCATCCTGCTATTAACGTGAATCTTGCCGACGTCGAGAGTCATTGGACTCCTTTGCATAGAGCACTCTATAATGCGAATCTGCCGGCTGCGTGCGTTATTTCAAAAAGATGCCATTCCGTCCTCCACCCAACAATTCTATTAGTTTGCTTCTTCTGCAACATTCCGATACGGACAGATCGTTACAAGACCTCGAGGGATACACGGCGTTTGATCTCTACAATTCTATCTTGATGGACACCAAACCGCAGATTCATTCTCCTGTAACCGAGTTGTTTACCTGGGGAGTAAATAGGTCAATATTATCCAACTTTGTTCTTGTTTTCGAGACTCAGTGCATAACCCAGGAATGCTGCTCTTGGGTTCGCTGACGGAGGGGACAGGGCTCAGCCTGATCGTGTCAACATTCAGAAACGAGACGCTGATGTCGACGCCGAGAGTTCACATCTCTTTTCGCGATTCTCTCCCATCTATGTGCGCCAAATCCAGATGTCAAGATTACATACAGGTTAGTGCAGGCTATTCATTGTGTCGTGTCATGTTAAATGACTTTTGAGAAGCGGTCATCACATCAGAAAGTGGAGGCAACCTCCGTCTCTGCGGATTTGGCAGTGGAGGACGGTAAGCATATAACGCTGTATATCAAGCCCTTTCTGACCGTGTTGTCGTTGTAGCCTTGGACCAGGTCAACATACGCAGTATAGTCTCAAGCCACTGCAGCAGTTGCCACATACTATTGTATCTGTCGCGCTCGGTCAGGACCATACGTTGGCGTTGACTAAAGCGGGAGAAGTTCTTAGTTGGGGATTGAATCGATTCTCGCAGTTAGGATACATCATAGAAGGTCCGGCCGTTGGTGAGAGCTTTGGGAAAACAGACGAGCCTATACAGGCTACTCCGAGGAAAATCCTTGGTCCTCTGAAGAAAGAAGTGGTAAAGGGTGTTGCTGCTTCAAAGACCGCTTCAGTATGTTGGACAGATGCTGACGTTTATACGTGGGGCACCAACAACGGACAGCTTGGTTTGATTCTTCTTTGTGGCATCGTCTTCTTTGTGCTGACTCGGAAATGCGGCTGTTTTGTCAGGCTATGATAAAGCTGCCCAGCACATTCAGGTGCTTCCTCGTAAAGCAACCAAAGTCACCCAACGTGTGATAGATATCTCAATATCAGTATGTATAGTAGGACTATCCTCTTCTACTCAACTCAGAACCGTGCCCAGGATTCCGCCATGGCTTGTTTGCTTGAGACGCATGATGTTATCTGTATCTGGAATGATCGTCACATCAAGATAGTGTGCGTCCTGGAAGCCTTTGATGTGCCTTCTTCACCTCATTTATATACAGCTTCCCTGATCATTCCTTTCCGTCTGAAATGCAACTGTACCGCCCCCCATGGGCCGCAGAAGATGATAAAATCGCCAAAATCACTAGCTGTGACGATGTTTTTGCTGCCTTGACATTCAGCGGAGAACTTTTCACATTTTCAATGGCGAACCCCTCGGAGGCTGGGGCAGCATCAGCGAAAGAAAAGTCGACATTCAAACCGCAACGTGTTTGGGCTCTCAGAAAGAAGTTTAGCTCGGTTAAGGCAGGTCGATGATGTAACCAGCCATGATACCTTTCTGACCTTGTTTTGGGACCAGGATGTCGCCCTTGGTTCTGATGGATCCATTATTGTTTGTACCGAGTCTGGCCATGTTTTTGTCCGCACTCGTAACTTCAAAAGTGGACAGTCGACGTCTTCTGGTAAAGCTTTCAAGTTCCAAAGAATACCGGCACTGCAGCGAGTGATCCGGGTGTGTGCAAACAGCGCCGGCTCTTTTGGTGCTATTCGCGCCGAGTGTCAACTTCGGCCTTTCTATATTGTGGGAAATACTTTTATAGAAGATCTCACGCAAATTCAGCCTTACCTTTGTGTGCGGACAGTCCCAGGATTTTCGCGCCGTGGTTCAGATGTCCTCGTTCAGGCTCCACTCAATTTTTCTGTTCTCTGGCGGTGCGATAAAGATTGGGGATCTCTCCAGAAGGAAATTCGCAGGCTTCAGCACATCCTCGCCATTCTTGAGATCCATCTCACTAACCTCAAACAATCGGATACTATGGTTCACAAGTCTGAGACTGAGTTTCCGCATGGTGCAGATGTGTTGATACAGGCCCCTTCTGGGTTTGTGTTTCCTGCTCACCGAGTCATCCTTGGATCTCGTTCACACGTCCTGCAGAAGGTTTTGAGCGGGCATATCACTCACTTGAAAGGATCAAAGATTTCGTTGGAGCTCTCGGATTCTAACGCCACGACCAAACGTGACCGCCACCCTCGTCTCAGAGTGTTCGGATGTCAGTCCATCTCGATCCTCATTCTGCTCACGTTCCTTTATACCGACGAAGTCTTGGCGACATGGGATCACAGAGTGTTCGAGAACCTCGTCGAGCCATCGAAAGAACTCAAAATCAATTTCGCGAGAGTGAAAGTTGACCTGCGAGCCTTGGCAGAACTCCTGGAGTTACCCACTCTAGCG
Organism: Termitomyces sp. T123_Mx157; assembly: GCA_018849495.1. Taxonomy (NCBI): domain Eukaryota; kingdom Fungi; phylum Basidiomycota; class Agaricomycetes; order Agaricales; family Lyophyllaceae; genus Termitomyces; species Termitomyces sp. T123_Mx157. Next base: position 75,362 of record JABFYK010000011.1, read on the forward strand.
GCTACTCTGGACTCTCCTATCAAATCTACGCCCTCTCCTTCATTGGAGGCTACCATGGAGCGGTTATTTAGCACCTCTCAGACCAGTGACAGCGCTTCGCGCTCGGTGCTGGATCCAGACGTGATCTTGTTGTTGGCAGACAAGGAGGTCTATTGTCATTCTACTATCCTTCGGGCCCGTTCCGAGTTTTTTGCTGATTTTTTCGACGAGGAAGATTGGACGAGGGAGCGTCGAGATGCTGATGACGTTTTACGTGTAGACATGAGGCACTTGAGCTGGCGTGTTATGGAGTATGTCTTGAAGTTTGTATGCTTTGGTGCTGAAGAGAAGATGTTTGAATCGTTGGACTTTGTAAACACTCTAGACGAAGTTCTGGAGTTTATGTTTGATGTCATGGCCGCTGCTGTGAGTTATCTATTGATTTTCGCTCCGTCTTCTGACAGCATTTCTCTCAGAACGAGCTTTTACTGGACCGTCTGGTCCTGATCTGCTCGGCTGTGATTTTGCAGCATGTCAACGTCCACAATGCGTGCTTTATCCTTGCAGATGCAACCCATTTACACGCCGAACAGCTCATCGACCGTATTCAACGTTTCATTACCGTAAATATGGAGCTCTTCCTGGAAACTGGCATGCTGGAAGATATGCCACCTTACCTGATCCAGCAACTCGCTCAGTTTGCTAGAGAAAAACAGATTTGGAAAGCCCAAATTTCTCGATCTGACAGAGTTGGCAACATGGCTTTGGAAAAGCACGCAGATTGGCTTGCATTACAAGATTTTCCCGTCCCGCTGGGCAGGCAGAGTCAGGGTATCTCACGCAAGGAATCTGCTATCCTTAAATCGGTTCGAGCAGGGTCCAGTACCATTCCGCAACAGAGCCCTAATATACGGCCCGATCTGCGCTCTCCGCCCTCTAACGATGATATCTTTGTAATGGATGAGGGTCTAGGTCCACATGACAGAGAATCGCCTCTCCCCTCGACTTCACGCACTGTCAACGCTAATATTGCTACAGTTACTCCTACTCCAACCCCCGTATGGAAAGCCCCCTCCGCCCCGCGGTGAGTACATCCTATCGTGTCCAGATAGACGCCAACAACTCGAACTAAACTCTGATTCCCAATTAGCGTTGACATGAAAGCTGTCATGGCCGAAGCTGCCAGCGCCACTGCATCTGCAACCCCGCCTCGGCGAGTCTACGACGCTGCTCGCGGATCGCCCTCGCACCCGCCTCTAAATGTACTGAGATCGCAGAAACCTGTGGATACCCGTCTCAATACTAGCGCTAGCGCCAATTCGCAACAGCCGGGACCGTCTATGTCACGGTCTGGATGGCGCGCACCGACCGATCAGGTCGCTGCTCGCCCGTCTCCCCCTACAACCCCATCAAAGGATGCTGCCGCCGCTACCGCCGGGTCCAGTACGAGCTCCAGCTCACGGCATGCACCCCCGTTGACCCCGCGTCGATCGACTGGACCTGCGATACCCGGCCTCGGACCTATAATCACGCCGACGCGACAGACATCATCTCCATCCGCGTCTAGTCCGTCTGGAACAATTCGACGTGCCTCGTACGTCCATGGGGAAGGGGAAGGGGAGAGGGTTGCATGAGCAGGAGCAGTCGGGGTCGACGTCGCAGGCTGACGGGGCCAAACGGAGGCCACGTAGATCATAATGTTGTATGCGTTCATTTTTATATGCGGGTTATTTAGAATACGCTGTTGGAAACATACATAGGTTGGTACAAAGCATTAGAATATAGTGGTATCATAAATTAGATCGTCTCATCTCGAAAATCACCCCAAAACCTTCCTGATACCCTCCTGCTGCGCTGGTGTCAGCCTTGTCGGAAAGACCACATCCCACTTGACGATCATGTCGCCCTTTCTCGACGCCACGCCATCCTTCCTTATGGGCATACCCTCTCCAGGCACCGTCGTTTCCTGGCCAGGCTTGACAATCCCAACTGGCAACTGAACCTGCAGCTTCCTCCCATCAAGCATCTCCACGGTCTTTACCGCACGCACACCGGTAGGGGTGCCCGTGAGCGCCTCGACGAGGGGTACGGGCACCCGAGCAACAAGGTCGTTCCCCTCCCTCACGAACACGTCATGTGGTTTCTCCTCAACGACAAAGACGAGATCCTGGCTCTCCCCGCGTGCGTTCTCGTTTCCGGCTTTGGGGAAGCGGATTTTGGTACCGCTCTTCCAGCCGGGATGGATCTGGATCTCGAGCACCTTGTCCTCTGTGGTTCCGTCGCTGCGGCGTCGGCCGACCTTGATGTGCTTGAGGGTGCCGGTGTAGAGGTCTTGGAGGGAGACCTTGAGGGGGCGAGTGACTTCGGATGGGGGGGAGGAGGCGCTGTGTGGGTGGGAGTGGGAGTGGGGAGTGGGGCCGGTGCCGGTGCGGCGGGCGCTGGGGCGGGTGTGTGGGATCCCGCCGGGCATTCCGCCGGAAAAGAAGCTGCCGTCCATTTCGTCGTCCACGTCAAAAGGATTTGCTTGTGATCCCGCACGAGCACCGCCGGCGCCGGCGCCACCCATCCCGCCGAAACTGAAACCTCCGAACCCAGGACCGAACATGTGTCTGTTGTATTGTAAGTTTGTGAATATACGAGACATGGAGGAGACGCACTCGAAGATCTTGGATGGGTCGGATGGCGAGAAACCGCCAAAGCTGCCAGCGCCGGCGCCTGGACCGGTGGAGGCGAATGTGAACGTAGGACCGCCGGCGCCTGCCCCCGGGAAGTTGAAATTGGAGAACCCGGCGCCTGGTGAGGGGCCTCCTCCGCCCTTGAGTCCCTCTTCGCCGAACTGGTCATAGACGGCGCGTTTGTTGCTGTCTGAGAGGACCTCGAAGGCTTCGGACACCTGGTCGATGTTTGGCGGTGGCTGCGAGGAGATAAAAGTGAACGCACCTCTTTGAATTTCTTTGTTGCCTCGTCCGAGTTTTTGTTGCGGTCTGGGTGCCATTTCAGGGCCTGGGACGATGAGTGGTGTAAACTCGGACATGAACAAAGACTGACCATTTTCTTGTAGGCCTTCTTGATTTCATCGTCTGTGGCAGACTTGGAGATGGCGAGAATGTCGTAGTAGTTCTTGCCCATGGTGGTGGAAGTCTGAAATGAATGTCGCCGTTGTGATATACAAATTGTTCCGTGAACTAGTAGCTTCTAGCAAGTTATGACGTCATCCGGTCCATTCTGCAACAGCAGTCTTTGCACCGAATATTAATGTGCGTTCTTGGGACATGCTCAACCACCATCGACCTGGGATGTTTTACGAACCTCACAACTGACGATTCGTATCAATCACTAGAATACTTCCATCTTTTCGAATGGCTGTCCCAAATTACTACTCTGCATGTCGATCGTGAAAGCAAACGCTGACTATCTCAGCACGTTTGACGCGATTACCGAGCTTCTGGGAGTAGAGCAGAAAACCTGTCCCGATCGCCTCTAAGGAATCGCTCCCCTCGACCATCCAGATTGTGTTCTTCTTGAATGGTCGTTCGAGCCAATCTGACCATACCGTGGATCTCATGATTGGGGATACATATATTCTCAACGGTAAAGTCGTGATCCTGAACGGGTTTGACCGTGGGGTAACGTAACCAGCATGGACAAGGTCGTTGCATCGGTTGTTTTGCTCAAGTATGCGTAAGGTACTCCCCTCTCCCCCTTTCTCCACCTCGCCAATGCCGGGTAAGCCCCCCCAGACGTCGTCCTCGACTCGTGTCCCTATCCACATGTCAGTCCATACACACCTGTGTCATATATGTCCTGCCTGCCCACCCCACGATGCTTGCTGATCGAGGTTTACTTCTTTAGTATGTATCATCAAATTCCCACGTGGATGTGGATCCCTGACTCGCTCCTATTTGATACCTTTTGTCGGAAAACGGCCTTTGAGTGGTCAGCGGGGTGTCGCTCAACATTCATTCGAAATTTAATACTATGTAGTACCTACACACAAAAATATTGATTATCTATATATGTGTGCATGGGAGTTGGCAAGTACAGAAGACCAAGCACTTAATATTTATGAGTCAGAAGGTATGGTAAAATAAGCGTGGGTCACAATATTGCACTAGCGCGACAACAAAACAGAAGTCACAAGCTGCAGATGAAGTTATTATAATTATAAAGGAAGAAATAGGAGCTAAGGACATACGATTACTTGCGTGCGTGTTCAAGCTGCTTTCGCAGCTCCCTCAGCTCAACCTCTTGCTCCTCAATCCGCTTTTGCAAGAAAATGATTTGTTCCTTCAAAAACTCTTTGTCGGCATTAGCCTGTGTCTTGTCGGCAGTCGCCTGATCCCTTAGATGATGAATTATGTCGATAAGGACATCTACCAAGAAAATTACATTTCGAATATCACATGCAAAAAACATGAACATGAACTCACTCGATTGAATGTCATGCGTTGAGCTGCCTTTGCTAGGATCTTGTCAATGTCGCAATATTGGTCAGTGACGGATGCAGGGGGCAACAAGAAGAGAGCACCTGATTTGATGCTGCCAGGGGCTGAAGTCATGACGATATCTGACATATGGATCGGGCGACGTTTGCAATTAGGAGTTGGAGACAGTGGCTGATGAGGAGACAGTTGAATGGAAAAGAGATGAGGGGCACGCCGTTTTAATATAACGTGGGTTTGTGATTGTGGACTCGGAATCATCCTTGTGGTCCCTATCGACTTCGAGCACTGACACTTGAAGAATTAGAAGATGTTCGACTTGTCGACGAGGAGAAGAATGATGTCATTACGAAATAATGTCGTGTCTCCAATTATGCTTCGAATCTTATCAGAAGACCGATCGGGCACCTGCCTGAGTGTCCCGCCCAATCCCTCTAATTCGAGGTGTAGAAAGGGGATCACCTACCTCTCCAACCAGAGTCAAATATCTTAGTTGTCTATGACACGAATAATACCTCGATATTTCCTTAGGACTTTGAGACTTTGAGTGGGTTCTCGGAATTTGCCGGTGGTTGCCATCAGTGCGATCATCTGTCAACGCCGCCACCCGTCCTGACAACCCCCTCTGCTTGTCGTCGGTCTGAATATATTCCTAATGAAAACGGAAATTCTCAGATTAAATAGGAGGATATTTCCAACACTACCTCTGACAGCGTCCATTGCTCTCTTCTCATTGTCGGTGGCAATGACCGTCAAAAATGCTGCCATCAGAGTCCGGAAAACCCGGTGATACCTCCCATCATGACGTTTGACAGATCCTGTCACCTTGGCGTTGTGAACACAAAATGCCCGCATGAGATGTGAAGCAAGGTGGAGAGAATTATGGAAAGGAAAGAGGGGGGAGGAGACTGAGCAGACAGACACTACTCATTATATGAGGTGAAAAAGTTTGTAGAGGTGACAGGGACAGAGGTCAACCAGCAGATAGACCCAAAAAAAAGGCACTCAGATGAAGGCTGAACCATTGCACAAGTTCCTTGGAGTCATACTGGACCAAAAACTACACTTCACAGAGCATGCAGCATATGCACAAGGGAAGGAGATG